>JARHVA010005023.1:345000-482500 GCA_037957365.1 Torreya grandis
GTGTCTAAGAACCCAAAATATCTAGCTAATACAACATATGGAACATTAGAGGATATGAAAAATAAAAATAATGGAATTAATATAAGGACAAATTTGATATTTTCATTGACCCAGTGTGTGCAAGACATTTCATTCCCTATTTATGGAACTTGTAAGGAATAGTTACTATGGCTCTAACCATCAAGCTAGTAAATCCTACCTAGAGAAAGTTTGTCTAGACATTGATTCACTACCAACAAGGTTTCCATAACCCCAATATAAGTGTTTCTTATCCCACATAATGCCTTAATCTATTTTTAACTACAAGTTGAGTTTTTTTGGAAATAATTTTTCTTTTCTTTCATTTTTATTTTCATTTTTTATTTTAACTATTTTAATTTTGGATTGGGGACCACCATAGAAAAATAATGGTATAAGTATAGATTTGTCACCCTAGATATTGAAAACAACAAGTTCATCTAAGCAAACACATAAACCATTGAAATGAAATTTTTTGTGTGGTTTTGAGAGAGTATCTTCGAAGGCTAAGTAGTTTACCCAAAATCATCCAAAAATGAAGAAATTCAAAATACATGTAAAAGTCTAAACTTTCAAAACTTATTTATAAAAAAAATATTAGTATAAATACTACTCAAAGTACTTACACACCAGAACATAACTTGAACTACATCTGTATAAACCATACATCCTTATGCTTTGATCAAGGAGGAAATTGTAGGAAAAAATAGATAAGAAGGACCAAAAAGAGGCAAACACAAGACTAGACAGATGACAAAGTGAAGAAAAAACAAATATATTTAGAAACAAAGTAATAAATATAAGTAGGAAAATAAATCAAATTTAATTACAAGAGCTTGTCAAGCCAATTCGGTCTTGGAAGTAAGAATTTAAGGAATCATAAAGGATGACCTCACTAGTTAGACACTTGAGATAGAATACACACATGTTAAGGTTTTTTAAAAAATTGGTAGGGATCCTAACAAAGGGACATTCATATTTACATAAATTATTCCCTTTTCATTTATGCACACTAATCCAAATAGTTTTATCTATGATATTTTCATGTTAGTTAAACAAATTCTCATTATTAACTTCAATAGTGTACTTATGTTTAGTTTATAAAAATAAATTTGTATAAGATTTTATAAATCCATCTACTCATAAAGTGAATTGTAGTGAGCGATAAATATGGGATTCAACACATATAAGTTAAAATAAAACACCCAACATAACAAAAGCATTTTCTTGTTGGTAGTCAATCAATGATATAATTTATGGTCATTATTTTATTGATAATAATGTTATGTAAGTATACTTATTTTTATTCTCATCATACTAAAGGTACACAATCAATTCTTCTCATGTTAATGACCTCATTTTTTCATCAATGGGTTAAGTATGTAGAGAGTTTTAATGGATCAAAGTTTTCTTAGTTTTGACTATTAATTGTCTCATTTCTCATTATAGCCATCACGATCATGATTTATAATTTCTATTTTATTTCCTCTTAATAAAATCACTCTACTTTAATCATACTCAACAAGCTACTCTAGATGATTTAAATCTTCAAACTAGGGGAAATAACTGAATTTTTAGCCCCCTTGATCAAAAACATAAAATATTTAGTTGAAATATAATTCAATAAATAAGAACAACACAATTGTAATAATGTTATCTCTGAGAAGAGATGTTTTATTGATCAAATTTGCAGATCCAAACATATGCCATCTCTGAGAAGAGATGTCTAATTTCCTTTTTTGGTTACATATTAATTTATAAATATTTTGAAGGTATGAGGGGGATGTGGAAGGTCACCAATATTGAGGGAGATTAAGTGGTTCAAATTTCATGATTCACAATAATATAAAATTTGAGGAATTACTATTTTTAGAAACTTACTATTTTTAGATTGCAGTACTAAAATTAGAAATTGGGAGACTTCCATCTAGTTTTTAGGGGTTAAAACCCACCAAACATAGATTGTGACATCTCATGGCGTTTCCCTAATTATTAGGTTTCCAAAGGTTCAAATGGGGAGTTAAACATAGCTATGGTGTAAAATTTAAGGCTTCTAGAAGTTTTACCACCAATTGGGGTAGAACTGTCACCCAAATTGTCACCTAAAATGTTGTTTGGATCATTCCTCCCTCCTTAAGAAGCAATGGTCCCCATTGCATCAATATTTGTCATCAAGTGTGGCAGTTGTGTTTTGATTTGATTCTCGATGCATACTTGGAATGGACTGTGCTTTATGGATCTATACTTAGCCCGATGGTTCACCATTTCTATCAGACCATAAATTTGTGAATGGAAGGCCATGAACTTTATCAACTTAGTATCTATTTGATTTTATTTGTGTGTTGTTTTTGTAGTTAGGGCTACAACATCAACCCTTTTAGATTTATGTGGCTTAGCCACCATGAGAATAAATTTCTTGGCACTAATTAGGGAGATAAATGTAGAAGGTGGTACCTATAGTACCCTATAATGCTATGTTATAAGAGTGAGGGTGATCCTTTGATTTTTTGAGTTCTTGATTCATAGATTCCATATCGATGATACATGAATGGTTGACTAAGGATTACATCACAAACATATAGATTGACCACATCACATAAGACCTCATCTTGGAAAGGTTTTATTGCATATGAGAGAAGACATTGGTGGGTGAAATAGAGGTTTATCCTTGGACTCAACCATATAATAATATATGGCTTTGGGTGAGGCTTCATGGATAGATTTAGATTTTTCACAACATTAGCAGAGATTAAATTCTTTTGACTTGCACTATCAAGAATGAAATGTAGAGGCTTATCTTTTACCAATAACTTAGAGTGAAACAACCTTTTCTTGTCATCTAACCTCTCCTAGTAGTTCTATGATGAAGTAACAATGGCATCAGGTTCAACATATATAATCTCTTCTTCATCCTCTTTGACTGTAGGGTGTGTATGAGGTAGAGCAGTAGATGTTGAGGATTGTGACTCTAAAAGCAGGGACTTGATGGCTCAAAATTCTTATTTGGAGTGAGTTTTAGATTTATGTTAATCACACCATTTTTCAATCTTTCCTTCCTTTTTCTTCCAATTTTGGCCTTGTGTTTGACCTTCTTTGTCACTTTTCCATTTTGAAAGCTAACTCTTCATATTAATTATTTTATTGTTCTGCTCAATCTTCACCACAAAATTATATGCCTCATTGAGGTTTTGAAAATTGAAGAGTTCCATCTCCCCCTATATATACCATTATAGTCCAGCATGATATTTAAGAACCTTGTGTTTCACACTTTTTTGGATGCCTAATCTCATAGATAGATAATGAAAAATGTTAGTATAATCTTGAACAGACTGTTCCTTACCTTGGAAAAGTTATTGCCACTCTATATACAGATCATAATATGCTCCAATAGGGTAGTATTCTTCCTTTACAACTTCTATGCAATCATCCTAGGTAGGTTCCACCTCAATTCCAATATCATCCATACTGAATCTTTTCTTGTACACTTTCCACCAATTTTTGATAAGCAATGATGTTTTCAAAAGAGCAAAAGTGATCTTCTCTTTATCAGTGAATTTATTTATAAAAGAATATGATGACAATTGATACAACCAATTTTATACTACATCAACATTGATTTTAACTTCAAATGTAGGGATATCAAAATTCACCTGAACCTTGAAGGGTGTTGGGGCACTAAAAAGATGTGGGGTTGCAGATGAGGAGCCAAAATTTCCATCAAGATTTGTCGAAGAATTTGGGTGAATTATTATAGCATATATGCTTGTTGCTATAGGAGGGCTTCATTCACTATTTACTTGAAAGGATTAGATGTCTTGGTGATTTTTTCTTAATAACATCAATCTACTTTAATCATACTCTACAAGCTAGTCTAAATGATTTAATTATTCAAACTAGGGTAAATAACTTATTTTTTAGCCTCCTTCAACCTATCATTAGCAACATATAAGTTCTACTCTTTAGTGGTGAGGACCCTAATGAATGCATCATTCAATTCTATGCCAACTTGATCAAAAGTAATGTTTCCTTCGAGAGAGATCATCAATTTTGACTCATTCAATTCATATTTTTGATGCAAATAACCAAATTAAATGATTTTTATTTCATTTCATCCATCTCCATTGACAAGATGGGAGTTAAAATATTAAAAATAATATTTTGATCTTCGTAAATAATATTTCTGAATGTAGGAATAACATATGATACATATTTTTAGAGGCATACATTGCATCTTCATTGTCTAACTATTCCAATTCTTATAGTTCTTCTATATGTGGATTACAAGAGGGTTATAATTTAGTTTCTTATGTAGGTAGGTTCATACTACACTATGTTTCATCCATGAAACTGATTTCAAGATGATTTATGTAATTTCATCGTCAGACTCATCCTCATCCTTACTATCCTGATATGGTTCTTTCCTATTAAATGTAGCATTCTTGATCAACATAATATTTTATGCACTTGTCTCCTTTATATATCTATAAAACCTATATTTTGATATTTAGAACATAATCTCATAGGTCAAGCTATGAAAATATTGTTTTAATTCTCTTGAAACAAATGACAAATGACTTAAGAAAAACACCATTCTAGATTTGATCACTAAAACTAGGTAAAATAATATAAGGATTAAATGCTAAATTATTAATCTTATATGTGTTTGATGTATATCAAAGTTCTCATTTTTCTCCAATAGGTTTGATTGATTGTATTCTATAGATAATTATTGATCATAAGGTGAAATTTTTTCTATGGTATTACTTTAGGAGAGTGAATTGGATTATGTTAAGTATAAATGCTTAGATTTCTTAATTAATAAAATGGGTTAGACATTGACCAGGCAATAATTATTGTTATTCAATATTGAATATTTGTTTTTATGTTAGTGTCAATGATGTGAGAGTAAACTAAATCCTTGGTATAATCGTGGAAGTCAATGGATTCAACATTTTTTGATAGATATCAATAGTAACCAATTCTATTTTTAGGAATGGTTCCTTCAACCTCTTGTATATCTAGTGAAAGAAAATGTTGAATACCATCATAGGATCATTAGGCTCCCTATGAGATGTATCAAAATGATAGTACATGGTAGTAGGGTTGTTGGGAATGATATAATGGTTAATAAATGAATTCTCAAAGGTAGCGCATGAAGCAATACACTTATATATCAAGTTGAGGTACAAATCATAAGTAACCTCATCTAAATAGAAAGGAAATAGATTGCATAATTTTTTTTCATTTTATATTTGAGTCTAGATAATGGCATCATTGAAAGCCTAAATGTGGTATGTTTTATCAGGATTATTAGGAAAATAATGAGATGGCCCTAGAATGTTCATTGGGTAGCCACCTACACCAAGGCAATCAAAATCCAATAGTGGGTTTAAAATTTAGTTTTTTAGTGTTATAACCTAGAATGCCATTCTAGGTAGTGCCTCTAAAATATAATGTTTCAAATATTCATATGATTTCAATTCAATCTCTCATAGTTTCATTATATAGATGTGTGTTTTAAATACCCAACAAGATGGGGAAAGCATAGAGGATGGGCCAAAATAACCAAAAAAATAGTAAATAAAAATATTCTAAATATTCCCTCCTTCTAGTGCCAATCTCTTTATGTGTATTTAAATCATGCAATGGGGTGGGGAATGTGTAAAGGAGGGCATAAAATACCTAAAATAAATGATAGGTTACAATATTATAATTCAACCCCTCCTTTTAGTGCAAATATATTTATGAGAATTTTAAGCACACAATAGGGTGGGAGAAAGAATAAAGGAGGGGCCAAAAGACCTAAAACAAAAATAATCTGACTCAAACTATCCTTTTATAGATAAAATATTAATGTGTGTTTTAAGCACACAATATGGTGGGGAAAGTTTAAAGGAGGGCCCAAAAAATATAAAAAAAATAAGAGGACAAAATACTCCAACTCAAGCCTTCCATCTAGCAAAAATATATCGATGGGTCATTTGACATACCAAATCTAGGAATAAATTGGCACATGCCCAACCTATCTTAATAGAATGATCGTATTAATCCAATAAAGTATGTTATTATTCTATCATGGTGTACTTGGTAACCTAGTTAGTCTATGCATAACTATTCCAATTTGAAGGGAAATTTAGGTTTGGAATATTTAAACTTAGTTTTATCATTTTTTCTAGTCTTTTTCATACATTTTGAGGGAATTCATGTTTATTTATTCTAGTCATGTGGGTTTTTGGTAGATTGTAGGAAATACTACGATCGTGAATTTATATATTTAAAAAAAAATATTAAAATAAAAATTCACAGGGTTTAATTAATTAATGGTGAGGATACTTAAAATGTATAGGCTTAGTTATTTCCATGTTAATGACCTTTTGGTTTTATCATCAATAGTTGAAGTATGTTGAGAGATTTAATGGATCAAGGTATTATTAGTTCCCACTATCACCAATATTATTTATTATTGTTGACATCATATTCATGATTATTCATTTCATATTTTATTTCTTCTATTGTTGACAAGAACATTGACCTGTTACAATCATACTCTACATGCTGCTCCAAATGATCAAAATGTTGATACGTAGGGTAGGAAAATTGATTTTCAACCTCCTTTCACCTATCATCAAAACCACACATGTTTTGATAGTTATCAATTAGTACAATCATGATTTAATTATTAAAGTATATGCCAATTGGATCAAAAGGAAGGCTATTTGGGAACGAGAGATCTTAAATTTTGAACTCCTTCAATTCTTCTTCTTGATGTGGACAATAAAGATCACTATTTTTTAAATTCCATTTAATTAATATCCAATGATGATATATGTGTTGTGATTCTTCAATTGAGATATTTATCTTCCTAAATCAGATTTAAAAATTTAAGAATAGTAGTGAATGATATGTGTGTTTTAGATGCATATAATTCATCTTCTTTGTCTAGTTACTCCAAATCTTCTACTTCTTATACAAAAAGAGGTATTTTATTTTATCTTATATAGGAATATCCTTGATACCTAAAATTTCATAATCAAACTCTTCCTCCTCATAACTCTCCTTAGTTGGTTCATTCCTAATGAATGGAACATTCTCTGTTAACATGATAATTTTAGCACTTGTCTCATTTCCATATCTGTAAGACCTAAATTATGAACATTAAAACATGGTCTCATGGTGAAACAATGAATTTATTGTTGTAATACTCATATAAAACATGACACTTTGTTAGTAATAACCTTGAAAGCTACCTTATCAGTAAAATAACTTAAAAAATCTTGACAATTAAATGTTGAATTAACATAGTTGTATGTGTTAAATGTAGTAATAGTGTTAACATTTATCCATAAAAAGTATTATCAATTGTATGTTGGAGGAAATTATTGATCATAAGGTGAAAATTGGTCTATGGATTGACTTGAATGATAGTGAATCGAAGGATTTTGGGTGTAAGTACTCGACTATCCTAACAAAGAAAAAAGGTTAACACGATGACCATGTAATATTGATTATTATTCAGTAGTGTAATATTTTTGGTAAGTCAATGATGAAAATATGATATCATATGGTTTCCTATGGATAATCATGGAATTTGATGGATCTAACATTTTCACGTCGATCTCAGTAGTAATTGCATCCATTTTTAGGAATGGGTATTTTAACCTCATATATAATTGGTGAAATCAAATGTTTAATTCTCGCATGGGTTCATTAGGATAACTAACATCTTATAAAATTTATAGTAAAAAGAATTAGGGATGATGAGTGAGATAAAATGGTTAAAAAATACATTTTTAAAGGTAGCCTAGAAGGTAATGCACCAATCCGATAAGTTGAGGTACCAATGATAAGTAACCTCATCCAAAGATTAAGGAAACAAGTGACATGTAATGTTTTCACATTATATTTAATCATGGATAATGACATTCTTGAATTCTTGAATGTACTTTTATGTAGCTTAAATCCCACCATGGATGTATTTAGGGCATAATTTATCATGATTGTTAGGAAAATCATGAGACAGCCCTAGATTGCTCACTAGGTAGCCACCTCCATCAATCCAATAAAAATCTATTGGTGGGTTTAAACATATTTTTTCTAGTTTTAGAACCTAGATTGTCATGCTCAACAATGCCTCTAAAATCCAAAGTTTAAGCATTTTGTATAATTTTAGCTTAGGTTCTCCTAATTCGAGAATGTATATGCCTATTTCAAGAACTCAAAAATGTGGGAAAATCATAAATGATGGGTAGAAAGACCTTAAAATGAATGGTAGATTTAAATATTCATAATATGCCCTCATTTTATCACCAATCTATTGATGTGTATTTCAAGCATGCAATGAGGTGGTTAAAGCATAAACAAGGGACCAAAATCCCCCCTAACAAATGATAGGTTGAAATAATCCAATTCAGGACCTCCTTCTAGTGTCAATTTATTGATGTACATTTACAACACACATCAGGGTGGGGAAATCATGAAGGAGAGGCCAACATACCCAAAATAAATAAAGTGTTAAATTACTATCAATCAAACCCTCCTTATATCTTCAATCTATTGATGTGTGTTTCAAGCATACAACATGGTGGGGAAAGCATAAAAGAAGTGCCAAAGGATCCAAAAAAAATGATAGGTTAAAATGTTATAACTCAAGCCTTCCTTCTAGCATTAATTTTATGATGAGTCATTAAACATAGCAATTCATGGAGTGGATGGGTCCTTCTAGTATTTTTATGGATTTTAAGGGAATATATGTTTAGTTGTTTTGGTTATGTTATTTTTGAGTGGATTTTAGGAAAAAATGAAATTGTTCATTTACATATTTTCTCAAATGACTAAAATAAATGTTTACAAGTATTAAATATTCATTCTATCCATACATAAACAATCAATAATGATTTTTTAATAATGGAAAAGATCATGAAATCGATATAAAATGATATTAGTAGATTACATTCCAACCCTAATCTGACCCTACCTAAAAGATAGAATGAAAAAGTGCAGAAGAGAACGAAAAGGAAAGAAAATCCTATAATAATAAAGGAAAATTTTATTCTCTCAATCGAATGCACCCATAAACTTAGCTTATCACCTATCCAACATGTGCAAAACCACCAATAGAGCCAATTCAATAGTCTTAGGAACACATTCTATGAAGAAGAAGAATTACAATCATTGTTTATATACATAAATTTCTAATAAATAATTGCATAATCTTTGATTGATCAATATATTATTTTTTATTACAAAGTTGAGGCAATTACAATCATTTGAATATAAATTATGCTAGAATAATGATAGGGAGAAAGAGAGAGGGATAAAGATCAATCAAAAATGTAAAAAAAGAATGACTGGTCCACAATGTCTCCAATGATGAAAAATGAACCATCCCTTGGAATGACTTTAAATAAGTAATTTATAGTGATATTTTCCATTCAAAAAGGTCATTGCCTTTATCCTTCCAAATTCTCTCCAAATTCTCCCTCTCTTTAAAATTAAAAATAAACAAGTTATATATTTTAATTAAAGGATCATTTTAGTAAGTAATGGATGAAAATGTTAACATATTTTACCACAGTCAAAATTTAAAAAAATTGATAAGACCAAAATGACTAGGCTGGAATGAGCTTTTCAATAATGCAAGATATTAAAAAAATGGCTTCCCATAACAAACAAATGAAGCCCAAGATATCATCATAAAATCGACATGGGATTAAAAAATGTCTCCCTACATAATCAAGTTTTTGGGAGGCACAAATGAGTTTAAAATTGTATTATTTCAAATTTTAGAACTCATAGTGCTAATCAGGATTATTATCCTTAATTAGCATTGAGTGTACTTTGGATGGATTCATATCCCTCTTTAGGCAGTTTTAATCTTGAATAACATTAAGTTTAGAATTTAGTCAGGTGGGTGTAGAATCCAAGACCTAATTAGGCTTGGAACCCCTAAATGGAAATGATTTCCATTAGTCTAGAGGCTCTACATAACATTAAAGTTTTAAGTCCCACATAGAATTGATATTGGGTGGGGGTGGGCCTACAGACCTAATTACGTCTAAGGGCTTGATTAGTATAATGAAACTTGTTGGGGATAGTCATTGACCTAATTTTTATAGTTTTATTGATTAAAACTATCATGGATATAAAAAATTATGATATACCTAGTCATGATTTCAACACATACCAAAACATAAAAACTCATTGCTAAAATAACAAGACCTAATTGTCCTTTCTAAGCTTGACTACAACTATGAGATTCCCTCATCTGATTAGAATACCTAATCAAATATTTATCTATGATTATAACTAATAGACTCAAACCTCAACAAATTACACCTAATTAAAATTTTAGGTTCTTATTACATCTATTGGATTTATAATAATTTAAACAAAACCAAATAAAAGGAAAAAGCATGATAAAATTAGATCATGAAAACTATAATCCCAAAGAACTAATCATGGGTTGAAAGCCCATTTAGATCTAAAAACTTATATTCTTTTTAGCATGTTTAAATTTTTTAATTTTATTGCATGATCTTCATCATCGTAATGGTGTAAGTCTTGATGGCCAATTCAACACATATATAAAAATGACACCTTAGAGTTTCTCGACAAAGCCTAAATAAAAATATTTTCAAAGGTAAACTAAGAGGTCAAGACTCTACATTCATGTTACATTTTTATCTAAAGTTTTCTTATATGAATGCCATCTTTTTAAAAGAGGTAATTGAGACACCCAATTCAAAACTCAAATTGAGACAAACCACCAAGACAAATTTTGATTACTAAGACCAACTTATCATGAATGGAAGCAAGAGCCTAACAAAAATGCAAAAAATTGGTTTCAATATTCTTGAGGAATTAGGTCATGTTGTGCAAGAAACAATACGTATAACATCAAAAAGGAGTCATATTGATGTTTTACTAGTTTAACATTGATTTAGACTCCATCAATGAAATTACAACACCTAACATTTATCTTATAGATTATCCCTCTATTAACAATGGAGATTCCAAACATTTCAAATATGTTCACACTTCTTCATTTTCTAAAGTGTTATCATTGATATTTTATTCTTATTTATGGTCATAATTAAAACTATCATCCAAAAAATAATTGTAGTGATGATCATGAAAAAAATTCAAAAATAAATTGTATATTATATTTTTCATCCAAACACCCTTTTTTAGAACATATTTAGGGAGAGTTCAAGAAATTTGTATTTGTTTCCTCCAACAATGGAACATTTCATTCAAATTTTTTTTTTCAATATGTTTATTTCGGTCTCTATAATATTATAGTATGATGAATATCATCATTATGATGGCACAAAAACTTGGACTTTATATTATTTTTCTTCAACATAAATGTCCATCAACATGAATAATTTTAAATTTACTTTTGAATACATAGATATCGACATAAAATTATTGTAATATTCATACATATCGAGTAAAAATTTGAATATAAAGATAACACTTCAACTCATAATTCAACATCAACATCACTTAAAATCAATACAAGATGCAAACATTTAGTGTACCTCAAATAGATTACTGTAATTTGGAGTTTTTATTCCAATATGTCTTCCTACACTTCTTTTTCTACTTTGTTCATTAGCTTAATAAAATTATGAAGAATATTACTATACATAGAATGCAAACAAAAATTTTAAAATATTTACATATTTATTAAAATACAAAATATTTACACACTTTTAAAAATTTCATAAAAATAAATTATTGTTAAATAAATACTCAAGTGAGGAATGTGTACACATGATCTATTATTAGGATATGAATCTAGATTAATTTAAGAATAACTTTGTACATTAATGAATAAGAGAAAAATATAGGTGATGTACGATAGGTACTTAACAATGATATACTATCTATTACATAAAATTTTTATTTTATTAACCAATTAGTTTTAGTAGGCTATATAGGCTTGTGGTTGTGTAAATATAATTTAATTTTATTAAAATTTTAAAAAAATCATGAAATTTTATTAGAGTTGATGTTTCCTATCCATCTAGTGTTAAAATAATTTAAATTAATATTATACATTCTAAATAAAAGAAAATATAGATATATTACAACACAATATGTAAATGGTAGTTTTAAAGTGCCTAGAAATAGGGTACCTAATTTTTATATGTATTATAGACACCTATTTTTTGTATGTGTCACATAATTATGGTGTAGTTTTTATGCCTTCATGCATTTACCTCATTTGTGTTCATTTGATTATTTTTTATACACTTTCCATTCACACTAGACGCTTAATAGTTTGGATTCATTTATATTTCCTTGTGAATAACATTAGATTTATTCATTGTTTTGCTTCAGATACACCTAGTCATCCTAAAACTCATTTAGATATTTGTTTCATGATCTTCCTACATTGACAATTTTTTAGTCATCATAAAAGTGTCTTGAAAATTTTTTAGGCCAGTATAAGATTTGTTAGTTTGCTTGTTGGTACTTTATTCCGCCATACACTAAAATATTTAGACCATTTGAAGTTTCATTATAAATTTGAATTTAATTAAGCTTAAAGTTTACATATTAAAGTAATATTAATGTCAAATTTGGGAGGCATCTTTAGAGGGTGACTGTAAGGTGTCTTTGGAAAGCTGAAATTTAGAAAGAGATGTTAGGTTGACAAAATTGTCAGCTAAGGAATATTTTTGTAGTGACATTAGGTTGTTTTAAGGGGTCGAAATTGGGATGAATTAAGATGCAACATTAGGGTGCCTTTGGATGTGATGTTGAGTATATTTTAAATATGACATTCAGATGACATAAATGGGAAGTTTAGGCGGAAAGTATTTGAGAATTTATGTCCATATTAATAGGTCGACATTAGGAAGAATTTATTGATGACTTTTGTTAGAAATAATTAATTAATTTTTTTAGTCTTTAGGGGTTGATGTGAGGAGTCCCTTATTGTGACTTTATTTCCATCTAAACCTGTAATTATTCTATGAATTGAGGTCATCTTTAATAAAATTATAACCTAATGTAATTTGGGACTTTATATGCCCAAATTTAGTGAACCTTATAAGTAATCAACACATTTGATGGATGAAACACATAATTCTAGCTTATCCATCCCCCTAAACATAATTCATTAAAAAACTAATGTAATGTCAGACATGATATATGCTAATTGAGTGCCTCATGAAAACAATTACTTGATTTCATTACATGGGGAACACAAATAGGCCATATCAATCCTTTTAAAAATAATTATGATAAAATAACATAATTTCATACTATTTGTTCCCTAATTAAGGGCCATGTGAAACTAATAACTTTATTGGTTTAATGGAACACTCAATGAGGTCATATTAAGCCACATAAATATATTTGCAACAATCTAATATAATTTATAATTGATTTACATAATTGAGTGCCCCATGTAATGAATTGATAAATTGGTTAAATGGGGCACATAATTAAGGAATATAAATCCCATTAAATAAATTTATGATATTTAATATCATTTCATACTTGTTTTCCCTAATTGAGTGTTTCATGCAGCCAATAGATCCATTTTCTACGTAGACTAAAACACTCTATTAAGGTATATCGAACCCCCTAAACACATTTACAATAATCTAATATGATTTAGGACTTGATATGATTGAATCGTGATAGGTTAATGTGATTTTGGTCTTAGTATGCCCTAATAATGAAATATTGATTAATTTAACCTAATTGAAACAACACAAAACTAATTGTGCAAACCTAAATTATGTTAGCATAAATACAATAACCTAATATGTTTTGGGACTCAATTTGCTTTGATTGTAACAAGCTAATGTGATATTACATAATTGTGAGAAACTAATGTGATATTCCATAATTAACAAAGCCTAATGTAATATGTCATAATTGAGTGGCCCATTTTACCAATAACTTGATTGGTTCATTGAGGTACTAAATTTTAAAAAATCAAACCACACAATCATAATTATGACAACTTAATATGATTTGGGCCCGAATTTACCATAATTGACTACCCCATTCAACCAACCACTGCATTAGTCAATTGTAGAACTCAATCAAAAAAAATAAAACCCTATAAACCTAATTATAAAAAACTAATGTCATTTGGGCTCCTTAATGATACACACTAAAGAAATAAATAATCTTATTTGAAATTTAAATTTAAATAATTAAATTAATATTTTTATTAAAAATAGGGTAAAATTTTAATCTAGTTTCTTTTAAAATTAAAAATATAGATAATGTAAATTTATTGATGATATGTCTCTATGCAGGATGTACCCCTAAGTTGTTATCTCTATGAAAAATATGATAGTGCTTACTTATTTAAAAAACTTGTCATAGTTTTTATTTTTTTACTTGATTATGTGAAAGGTCATGGGGTTTAATGGTCCCATCAATTATTAAAAAAAAGAGAAAGATATAAAATTTATGATAATATGGGATGCTTCGACTAGTAGTAATCAAGCAAGTAGAAAAAAATATAAAACAACATGCCGAAGGACCAAAACCAAACACAACCGAGCAATGAAAACTATTATCTTAAAGAAACACTATTACACTTGGGTAAAATTCAATGAAACTTTTGCCTAGAGCAACTTATCCATGGGATGTTTAGAACGTCCTCTATGAGATAGAGCCCTCTTGAGCTGAGGGTCATGCATGATAGTCAATTGTTTTTACTTTCTTTTTTTTTCTTTTGCGCTTTAGTCCACTTCACCTATTCTTCCATAGTATATGGCTAGAGGGCTACAATGATTTTGAATGAGTTCAAGGGCTTTGATTTATCATTTGGAATAACTTTTTTTATATTGTCTTGAGGTTCTAACCTTGTACAATGTGTTTCAATCTCTTCCATTTCCTTAAAGATATATTGTACATGGGGTTCTAGAATAAAGTATAAAGCCTTTCTCTAAAAATACACACTATTCACATCTTTGTTGGGATCATCCCAAGCGGATTAGGCCTAAAAAAAAATGTCCTCTCAAGTTTTAAAAATGTCCTTTTATGAATCACTAGTCTCACTATCACTTCCAAACATAACATGCTCAAGGAGAGTAGCTTTCCACCAAGAGACCCCCTTCCTTCACTTTACAACCTCACATGCTGAGGCCAAATGCCTTGTTTTAAAATAGTTTATACAGTGAAAAATATTTTTTTCATAATAAGGGATTATTTTTAGACCCGATCTTGGACATTTAAATCCACATACTCCAGGAGATCCTTAGAGGCCTTCAGGATAAATAAAATGTGTGAAAAAATAGAATGATAAATAGATTCAATATTGGAATCTATTACAACATATTGACCCAAAGTGTTACCAATGGATTTGAGATAGTCATCTACCAAAAATTATATGAGAAGATAAGGCAGTCTCACCCAAATGGGTCTCTAGTTAAAAACATTTGTAAGGTGGTCTAAAGAAGGGTACCATTGCCTAAACATTGGAATGCTCTGCCCTCAAGGCCATGATGAGTCTTGGAACACTATATATCTATCATATTACATATCAAAAATGATAATAAAGAAACCCCTGGTGTAGTGGTAGATGCCAAGATTACCTTTCATCAAAAGTTTTTATTTGTTCGTAATCCATTCATGCAGATCTAGAAGAGAAGGCCAAAGGTTGAAAAATAAATAGATCACTGAATGAGATGGCAATACCTTCTCACATTCTCAAACCTCCTTTAATTGTTCTACTTCAATTCTAATCACATGACTAACCTTGGCAAGAGATAGTGGCTTTCTAGTTTTCATGTTTCTGGATACTGCCTTAGTGTAGGAAGGACATTGAGCTTCCTCCCCTATATTCTTGTTAGTTTTAAGCTATACCCCTTTATCAATGTGAATTAGGTATGACCCTTTTGGTGAGGGCCACCATCCACCTTCACCAAGAACATCCTCTACTTTCATTAGTAGGGATAGATCCGTCATTGTCTACTATTGCTAAAATGGGTTGTAAAGTCCTATCACTATTCTATTGTTCTAAAAATAGATTTTACTTTAAATAGTTGTTCTTACTGACAATAGAATTTGGGAAAGAGGAAAACCCATAATAAAAATAATAACATTAATGGAAAATAATGTTGACCTTAGACAAAAATCAATAAACCCTGACGTTTCATCATCCAAGAGAGCTTTGACCACTTTGATCACCTCTTTCCCATGAGGTGGCTAACTTATTCATGGAATTTTTTGAAGAAAAAGATCTTTATTCCTTTCCTTTTAATATTAAGCTATAAATAGGTATGTAAACATAACTAATTTGTGATAGAAATATAGTAAGGGTAGTTTAAAAGACCTTGACTCCTATCTAAACAATCGAGTTGCAGTATAAAATTAATCAAGAAAAATGAGGCAGAAAGGAGCCTACACTTCTTTGAAGTCCTTATTTTTCTCCGAAAAGACAAATCTGTTGCTAGAAAGGTTTTGTAAAAAGTCATCAACACATACTTCTATTTTCATGCTTCTTCAAACCATCATATGGCATAAAAATCAGGGGTGTTAATGACCTTAATCACTATAGTTTTCAAGATTTATGATGAGAATAAATTTGATCAAGAAAGTGAACATTTAAAAAGGGTTATCAAGAGGAATGGTTATGGAGGTATATAATTTTTTTTTAGGGCTATTAAAAAAGCTATGGATAGTCTTGGCAGACGATATAATAGGAAATCTTCAACGCTCGGTATGTTGAAACTAAACCAAATTACCTGAAATGTTTTAGTGGTACCTCTAAGCTGTTGATGATCGCGAACTCTTAGACTGTCTTTTGGGGATTCTGTGATTATAAATGCTTAAAGCGAATTTTCTAAAATATAACAGTTACTGTTAGCGTTTCGAGTCTCTAAAAGGGCAACATTTTTTGATACGGGATGAGAAGCTTTAGCACGTTTTACTTAAGCTCACCATGCGACGTTGTTAAGGTTCGATAAAGTTAAATCTGTTGAGGTTAGATATAGGCTCATTTAATTCAGTAGAGAAATATTTTATCGTATGGTAATAAATAAGATACTTAAACAATCAAAGTCGAAATTCAAACAACCACCCTTTGCATTCACTTACTTCTTGTCTTTAAATCCATCAGTATGCTTGTTACTCCTGTTGAACTCTGTATGGACGGATTCTTCCTACCTGTAACTTTATGTATTATACTAAATCTACTGTGTTTTCTGGCATATGCGAAAAACTACAAACATCTCCGGACATCATAAATGTACTAACTTTATGTATTATCCTTTTAAGAAAACTCAAAGCGACTATTATTCGAATGAGAGACAAGTTGAAGATATTCACGGCACAATTTTTACCTCAAAAGGTACGGCCCATCATAAAGTATAAAGTAGCACGATACTATCTTGCTGTTCTTGAGGTTGTCAACAGTTAAATAGCTGTTGTACATTTTAACACTTTTGTTGTTTCTTTATGTTAAACCCTGGACAGTCAAAAAGAATGTAGTGTTTTATTTTCAACTCACCAGCTATTTAGTCTTACAATATATTTACCAATTCCTAATGCAAGTAAAAGTACTCAGTTAATGTTCAAATGAAAAGAAATTCCTAAAGAAATGACTGATATGCACACTTAAATATCAATAATTTTTTCTTGCAACATGTACGAAACTAATACTTAAGTTGAGAATAATATGGAGAAGTGCGTTTCATTTAGGAAGAGCTTAACTGTTAAGCATAAACGTTGGCTGATGTTACAAGAACAGAAATGAAAAAAATAATAATAATTGGAAGCTGTCAACGTGTAATTCAATAAATAAAACTTGCATCAATAACATTACATGTGAATGTAGGCAGAGTTGCGAGGATGGTGCAGTGAAAAATGAGAGGTACAGAAGTTGAATCTCAAAATGTGAGTGCTTAACAATTGTGATTTGTAAGATTTGACAGCGAACAGAATGTCAAAAATGTTAAAATAAGATAAAAATCAGATTTGTCTTTGTTTGTTGGGAATGTTTCCCAAGATTTTCTGTATTTCTTTTTTCTATTTGGGAAAGATTCCCATCTTAGCTTTCAGGTAAAGTTTCCCTTCTTAGTTTTTAGTTTATTTTTTCGTAGTTGCTGTTTTATGTATATATTTCAATTTCCTTTCAATAAAGTTGAATGAAGACAATTTTGCAGCAAGCACATCAAATTGATTCTCTGTCTCTCTTGTTTTAAGTTATATATTATTTTTTCTGGTTTATTTTCTATGTACTGCATTTGTTTTTAGTTTAATATTTTTCTAACATATGGTATCAGAGCTAGGTTCAAAATGACAACAAATGTTAACAATACACAGCTACAAATTCCTAAATTTAATGGAAAGAATTATGATTTTTGGAGTTTTCAGATGAAAATTTTGTTCAGGTCATAGGAGCTATGGGATCTTGTTCATAATGGGTATTCAGAACCAGTCGATGCAGCAGCATTAGCAGCCCTCACACAAAATGAAAGAGATTTACTGCGGGATAATAAAAAAAAAGATCAAAAAGCATTATTGTTCATAGTGCAGGGTCTTGATGAAACTCTTCTTCCAAGAGTTACAACCACTTCGAAGGCCAAAGGAGCATGGGATCTCCTTGCACAATCATTTCAAGGTACAAAAAAAGTAAGACAGTTCACCTTCAAATGCTTAGAAAAGATTTTGAAATTTTACAAATGTCAGATTCAAAAAGTTTAGGAGATTTATTTACTCGTACAATGGGTATAGTTAATCAGATGAAATCAAATGGTGAGGTTGTGACTAATCAAAAAATTATTAAATTTTTTTTAAGAAGTTTGCCTGAAAAATATGATCCTGTAGTTATAGCTATTGAAGAATCAAAATATCTAACATCTTTATCTATAGATGAGCTTATGGGTTCATTGTACACACATGAACATAGAATAAATAATATTAAGTTGTGGAGCTAAAAGCTTCACTGATGCAAATGTGGAGGTTGCTGGGTTATAGAGTAATCGGCATCGGTTATGGTCGACCGGCATCGGTTACACAGGAACAGACGTCAGTCACCTGTGTGTTTCTAGAACTGTTCTAATTTTAGACAAACAGTGAGTTTGCATGTAAAGAATAATTTTAGTCTTGAGTCTGCATTTCTAATTATTATTTGGTTTGGGATCTATTTAAGAGACCCATGAGGCTGTATTGTAATGTAGGTAAGATCAAGAAGATCTACAGGGTGCAAGATCAAGAAGATCTGTAGGGTGCAAGATTAAGAAGATCTGCTGGTATTGGAGGCAACAACAATTGGGTTGATTGTCACAATCAGAGTAGGCAAAAACAACCATTGGGTTGATTGTCACTGGAGGGAACAACTCAGTGTTGAGTTGGTTGTAATTGATTGAGAGAGAGAGAAATCTTGAGAGAGAATTACTGTACACCCAAGAGGTGTGTAAAGAGTGAGATTTCTTCATTGTATTTCCTTCTGAAAGAGTGTTAATATATATTGTATTATTTCTCATATCTTATATTCTTTGTTGTTTCTGAATTCTAGTTACTTATTACTTCTGGTTTAATTCCATGTTTAGTTGCTTATACAAAGGTAATCAATTATACTCTCAATGTAGAGTAGGAGGATCACTAATAGTTGGTATCAGAACTAGGATCACTAACAGTTGGTATCAGAGCTTGGTTCACTAACACCTTGGTATCAAAGTGTGTTAAGTGTTTGTTGATTACAGGTCAGTCACAGGGGTTTCTGTTTGAGTGGGAGTAAAACAATGACAGAAGAAAGTAAGCTAAGAATGGAGAAATTCAATGGCAAAAATTATCAATTATGGAGGATGCAGATAGAAGATTATCTGTATAAAAAAGATCTGTACTTACCATTGGGTGGAGTTTCATGTAAGCCCACACATATGCAAGATGAAGAATGGAAGGTTCTTGACATAAAGGCTCTTGGAGCTATAAGGCTGACCATGGCAGCTTCTATGTTTTCCAACTTATCTCAGGCAAGGACAACGGTAGAGTTAATAGAATCTTTGGCAAATTTATATGAAAAACCATCAGCTTCGAATAAGGTATTTCTTATGAAGCAATTATTTAATTTGTAAATGCTGGAAGGTGGATCTGTATATAGTCATCTTAATGATTTCCATGGAATTGTAAATTAGTTAACTTCAGTCAAAATAGTTTTTGATGATGAAATTAAGGCTCTCTTAATCTTATGCTCTTTACCAAAAAGCTGACATAGCTTGGTAATGGCAGTTAGTAATACTGCATCTAGTTCAAATATCTTAAAAGTTGATGATGTTGTTAGTGTAATCTTAAATAAAGAAATTCACAAGAAAAGCATAGGGGAAACATCAGGTAATGCTTTAAGTGTTGAAAGTAGGGGATGGCAAAGAGAGAAGGGCAAGCAAGGGAAATCAAGGTCAAAGATAGGCAGTAGATCCAAATCCAAGTATAGAAATATAACCTATTGGAATTGTGGAAAGAAAAGACATGCAAAGAAAGATTGTTGGTTGAAAGAAGATCAGCATGAAGGTAATGAAGAAGCAAAAGATGGAGGTATTGTTGCACAGGATGCTCTCATATTTTTTTTGGATAGTCAAGTAGAATCATGGGTTTTAGATTCTGGAGCTTCTTTCCATGCAACCCCAAATAGAATTTTTTTCATGATTATGTCCATGGAGACTTTGAAAAAGTTTATTTAGGGGATGGTGAGCCTTGTCAAATGGTTGGCGAAGGGAAAGTGCAGCTAGAATTATAGACTGGCAACACATGGGTGTTGAAGGATGTCATGCATGTACCCATCCTGAAGAGAAATTTGATTTTTGTAGGGAAGTTGGGTGATGAGAGTTGCTCAGGAACTCTCACAGTGGAATCTTGGAAAGTTTTCAAGGGTGCACTTATATTAGCTAGAGGTAAGAAAATAGGTACACTTTATCTATCTACTTGTATTACTGATTCTCCTTCTATTTTATCTACTTCAGATGTAGATGCAAAGATGTGGCTTTGTAGGCTTGGTCACATGGGTAAGAAGGGAATGGATGTTCTTAAGTCAAAAGGTATGCTTTTAGATTTGATAGATCTAGATTTTTGTGAGCATTGTATTTCTGGGAAACAAGTAAAAGTGAGGTTTCTCACAACTGGGTTAACAAAGAAGAAGCACAGATTAGAGCTTGTTCACACAAAGGTATGGGGACCAGCTCAGAGACCTATTAGAGGATCACATTATTAGGTTTCTTTCATTGATGATGCTACAAGAAAGGTATAGGTTTATTGCATAAAGTAGAAATTTGATGTTTTTGACACATTTAAGACATGAAAAGCCTTGGTTTTCAAGGAGAAGATGATGGATAGAGATCAGCTCAAGAGGATGAATAATTCTGAGCAGGGCAATTTGGACAAAGTTATGATCCAAAATGAGTTTGTACATAAAAATCATCACTCACAGGAAAACACAGATACCGACATTGGTCATATGAGAACTGACGTCGATTAGACAAGAACCGATGTCGATCAGGTGAAGATCGAAGTTGATGATGTTGGGCAAGTTCAGGCAGAAACCGATGTCAGTCTGGTGGAGACCAAAGTTGGTGATGTCAGGTAGGTGGAAACCAATGTTGGTCAGGTAAGAAATGACGTTGGTCATGTCGATCAGGTGGAATCGATGTTAGTCAGATGCAGATCGAGAGATGATCAGGATTGGTCACTATTAGAATGAAATTTGGGTAGACAACAAGCTGTCAAGGAGTCTCAAATGCCTATGAGGAGGTCTAAAAGGGTAAGTAAACCTGAAATTCATTATTCCCCTTATTTATACTACTTTTTGCTCACTAATGGTGGAAAACCAGGAAATTTTAAAGAGGCAATGTAGATAGAATCCAGTAAACAATGGGAATATGGCATGAATGACAAAATTGATTCCTTGGAAAAGAACCAAACATGGGATTTGGTTGAGTTGCCAATCAAAAAGAAAGCATTAAAAGATGAATGGATTCACAAGTTAAAGAAAGGAGAGAATGGACAGGTGAGACAGAAGGCCATGTTATATGGTCTTAGGCAAGCTCCAAGATAGTGGCATAGATTTGACAAGTTTATGACAAAGCATGGCTTTAGTCAATGTCAATGTGACCATGGTGTTTATTTTACTAGGTTGGTTAATGATAGCTACAGTATCCTATTACTATATGTAGTGTATATGCTTGTTGTAGGGTCACACATGCAGGGAATTGCTGAGCTAAAGGTAAAAGTAGCTCAGACATGTGCCAGGAAGGATTTAGGAGCAAAAATCCTTGGCATGAATATTTTTAGAGACAGAGAAAATCACAGGTTGATTTTGTCTCTAGAGGATTATGTGAATAAGGTAGTGGAGAGGTTTAATTTATGGGATGCAAAATCAGTAAGCACACCTATAGTTGGACAGTTCAAGTTGAGCTATGAATAGTGTCCTAAATCATATGATGAGGTTGAGTACATGGTATGTACTAGACCTGATATTTTCCAAGAAGTGGGAGTTGTCAGCAAGTTTATGGCCAATCCAAGAAAGAAGCACTGGAAAGTAGTTCAGTAAATTCTCAGGTATCTAAGAAGGACCAGCAACAGGTATTTATGCTATGTAGGGTCAAGCACTTCTCTACATGGGTATGTAGATTCAGAAATGGCAGGTGACTTGGATGACAGGAGAAGCACCATAGGATATGTGTTCACTATTGGTGGTTGATCTTCAAGATTGAACTTGAAGATGGAGATACAAGACAGAAACAAATTAGAGGATCTTGCTATACAGGTACAGGTACATGTGCAGCTATTTATCTCCAAGTGGGAGATTGTTAAGTTGTGGAGCTAAAAGCTTCACTGATGTAAATGTGGAGGTTATTGGGTTACAGAGTAACCGACATCAGTCAGGCTAACCAACGCTGCTCATCTATAGCTACACAGTAACTGCCATCGGTTATGGTTGGCTTACATTAGTTAGATAAGAACTGACATCAGTCACCTGTGTGTTTCTGGAACTGTTCTAATTTTAGATGAACAATGAGTTTGCATGTAAAGACTAATTTTAGTCTTGAGTCTACGTTTCTAATTAGTGTTTAGTTTGGGATCTATTTAAGAGATCCATGGGGCTGTATTGTAATGTAAGCAAGATCAATAAGATCTACTGGTATTAGAGGCAACAATAATTAGGTTGATTTTCACAATCAGAGTAGGAAACAACAACCATTGGGTTGATTGTCACTCGAGGGAACAACTCAATGTTGAGTTGGTTGTAATTGATTGAGAGAGAGAACTCTTGAGGGAGAATTACTGTACACCCAAGAGGTGTGGGAAGAGTGAGATTTCTTTATTGTATTTCCTTTTGGAAGAGTGTTAATACAAATTGTATTGTTTCTCATATCTTATATTCTTTGTTGTTTCTGAATTCTAGTTACTTATTACTTCTGGTTTAATTCCATGTGTAGCTACTTATACAAAGGTAATCAATTGTACTCTTAGAGTAGAGTAGGAGGATCCTAACAAATAAATCAATAAAGGAGCCACTTGAGAAAGCTTTAAAGAGCAAGGTATCTTTGAAAGAAAAAGAAACAACACCAGAATCATCTTCAGCACAAAGAGGAAGAGGTAGAAATTCAAGAGGAAGAGGAGGACGTTTTCAATAAAGAGGTGGAGGTCAAATAAGCAATATAAGTGATGAATAAAATTTTGGTTTCACTCAAGCAAGAGGTAGAGGCAGAGCAAATTTTCAGGAAAGAGTAGAGGTTTTCAGAGGTATGATAAATCATCTTTACAATGTTATTACTATCAAAATTATGGACATTTTACATCTGCATGTAGGAAAAAGATTGCAGATGAATGTAAACAAGAAGACCAGTATGAAAATGAAGGTGAAGGGTAGGAAGGATATGTATTTCTAACATGCATCACAAAGGAGGGAGTAAATGATGACAAATGGTATGTTGACAATTGGTGTAGTAATCATATGACAGGACACAAAGAGATATTTCAGAATTTGGATGAGTCTATTAAATCTGAAGTCAAGATGGGAAATAAAAAAATTACACCAGTGATGGGGAAAGGGGGGATATTAATCACAACAAGACAAGGTGAGAAAAAATATATTGGTGATGTGTTTTATGTACCAGGCATAAAGCATAACTTGTTAACTATAGGTCAACTTGTGCAAAAAGGCCACACTGTCAAATTTGAAAATGGTTCATGCATTATTGTTGATGGTAATAACAAATTGATAACCAAAATACCCATGACTGCTAATAAGAGGTTTCCTCTTAGTATTAGAAATAATACGCATTTAAGTTTTAGTGCTCTTGTAAAAGACACACATTGGTTATGGCATCTTAGGTTTGGTCATTTAAATTTTGCTGGACTAAATCTTTTGCATAAAAAGAACATGGTAATAGGTTTACTATTTATCCAAAGTCCAGATGAAGAATGTGAAGGTTGTATTGTTGAAAAGCACCATAGAGAACCCTTTCCAGTAAGGGATTCTTGGAAAGCTTCAGAGCCATTAGAGTTAGTTCACTCAGATCTATGTGGACCAATTGAGGTTGCTTCATTATTTGGTATGAGATATTTTTTGACATTTATTGATGACTATAGTAAGAAAATTTGGGTGTATCCTTTGAAAAATAAATCTGATACTTTGAATAAATTTAGAGAGTTTAAAGAATTAGTTGAGAAGCAAAGTGGTTATTTTCTCAAAATTTTGAGGACTGATAGGGGCGGAGAGTATATTTCACATGATTTTCATAATTATTGTATTGAAAAGGGCATAAAAAGGCAACTAACAACAAGGTATACACCTCAGAAAAATGGTATAGCTGAGAGAAAAAATAGAACAATTTTAAATATGGTAAGGAGTATGCTTAATGTTAAGAATTTACCTAAGGTTTTTTGGGCAGAAGCAGTTTGTTGTGCAAGTTATATTTTGAATAGATGTCCCATGAACTCAGTTTAGGGCATGACACTAGAAGAAGCCGGGGGAGGATATAAACCCCAAGTAGATCATTTAAGAATTTTTGAATGTATTACTTATTCTCCTATTCTAGATGCACTTAGAAAGAAATTGGATGATAAGGTAGAAAAATGTATCTTTGTTGGATACAATAAAGAATCCAAGCCATACAGGTTGTACAATCTAGAGATAAAAAAATTGGTGATAAGTAGAGATGCAAATTTTCTTGAAGATCAGGAGTGGTGTGGGAAATTGGAAGAGAAATATCAAATAGTTAACATTAAAGATAAAGCTACAAATCAAAAACAAATTTCAGTTGTTAACATAGGAGCCAGCAATAGTAGCATTCAACAGCTACCACTAAGAAGAGGTTCTTATTCATCTCCACCAAGTCATAGACATGTTTCATCAAGTAGTTCTCCATTATCCACCTCAGAATCTCCAAAAAGGTGGTAGAAAACAAGGAGTTTGTTTGACATATATCAAGGAACAATAGAGGTAAATGAAGATATTTGTCATTTTGCATTTTTTGCTAATAGTGATCCTGTTACATTTGAAGAACCTATAAATGATGATAAATGGATTAAATCTATGAATGAATAAATTTCAGCCATAGAAATTGGGAAATTACAGATCCCCCTGAGCATAAGAAGCCAATTGGAGTAAAGTGGGTGTATAAAAAAAAGTACAACGAGCAAGGTAAAGTGAATAAATACAAGGCTAGATTGGTAGTAAAGGGCTAAAAAAAATCAGGTATTTATTATAATGAAGTTTTTGCACCTATTGCTAGAATGGATACTATTCGCATGATTTTAGCTCTTTCAGCACAAAAAGGTTGGAAAATCTTTCATATGGATGTAAAATCAGCATTCTTAAATGGTGTATTGGAGGAAGAAATTTATATTGAGCAACCACCTAGTTTTGAGATTAAAGGTTAGAGAGGTAAGGTGCTCAAACTAAAGAAAGCTTTGTATGGTTTAAAGCAAGCACCTAGAGTTTGGTATGAAAGGATTGAATGATATTTTAAAAAAAATGTTTGTGTAAAATGCCCTTATGAGCCCACCTTATTCATAAAACAAAATTAGCAAGGAGATGTTATGATAGTTTGTATTTATGTTGAAGATTTGCTTTATACCAGGAACAATGAAAACATGCTTAGATAATTTTCAGTGGCAATAAAGAGTGAATTTGAAATGACTGATCTTGGTTTGTTGCACTATTATCTTAGTCTTGAAGTAACACAAAATAGTGATGGAATTTTCATTTCACAAGAAAAATATGCAAATGATATTTTGAAGAGGTTCAAGATGAAAAATAGCAAACTAACAATTACACCTATTGCCATGGGTTTGAAGTTGAGCAAAATGATGAAAGCAAAAAGGTAGATTCTACTTTGTATAAATGTTTGGTTGGAAGTTTAATGTACTTGACTGAAACAAGACTAGTTATCATGTATGCAATAAGCTTGATAAGTAGGTTCATGGAGGATCCACATGATACTCATCTACATGTAGGGAAAAGAATACTAAGGTATGTAAAAGGGACTGCAAATCATGGATTTTTTTATGAAAAGAAGGGTGTTTTGAGGTTAACTAGTTATACAGATAGTGATTGGGCTGGAAATCAAGATGATAGAAAAAGTACTTCTAGGTAGGCTTTTAATCTTGGGTCAAGTGTAATTTCATGGTCTTCAAAGAAACAACCCATTGTTGCATTGTCCTCAGTAGAAGCAGAATATGTGGCAGCCACTTCAGCAGGTTGTCAAGCAGTTTGGATATGAAGGATGCTTGAAGCATTGATGCAGCCCCAAATGGAAGAAACAATTATATTTTGTGATAATCAATCAGCCATTGCACTTTTTAAAAATCCAGTCTTTCATGGAAGAAGCAAGCACATAGACATCAAATTTCATTTCATCAGAGTGCTGGTTAAAAATAATGAAATCAAATTTTTTTATTGCAGGTCTAAAGATCAGGTTGCTGACATTTTGACAAAACCTTTGAAAGAAGAAGATTTCAATAGACTGAAGAATCTTTTAGGAATGAGAAGCTATCCTGCAAATCAGATTTTAGGGAGGATGTTAAAATAAGATAAAAATCAGATTTGTCTTTGTTTGTTGGGAATGTTTCCCAACATTTTATGTATTTCTTTTTTTTGTTTGGGAAAGTTTCCCATCTTAGCTTTTAGGAAAAGTTTCCCTTCGTATTTTTGAGTTTATTTTTTCGTAGTTGCTGTTTTATGTATATATTTCAATTTCCTTTCAATAAAGTTGAATGAAGACAATTTTGCAACAAGCATATCAAATTGTTTCTCTGTCTCTATTGTTTTAAGTTAGATATTTTTTCTTCTAGTTTATTTTCTGTGTACTGCATTTGTTTTTAGTTTAATGTTTTTCTAAAAAAAATTATTGTACACACTAATTAAAAAAGGTTCCTTATTCAGGGTCGCACATACCCTACCATACCCTAACAAACTGTAAATGAAGTTTGTATGATCCAGAATGGAAGCATAACAAGCTGCGATACTAGCTGGGAAAGGGAAAGTTTTAGAAACTAAAAAAGAGGAAGTATTGAAATAAATTCTTGGAAATAAAAAATGTCACATTCTTAAATGGTGAGTAGTTTAGAGCAGCACTAAAAAAAATCTGCATGGAATAATTGTTAATTATTCAAAAATCCAATATGAACCACAGAATATAACTACGAAGATGCAATGAAAAAATAGATTCAAAGGTAGACAAAATAAACTACAGTTTCGCTTTTTTAAATCAACCGTGATAGTTCAAGTTATTACCATTGTTTCTCGGTAATGATAAAACGTTGTGTTGATTGGATCAAGCTAATTAATTAAAACATATGAAAATAATTCAATGAATATCGGAATGCTACAGTAATTTCAAGGAATTCAAAATAAAATGTAAATGCACTTCCATAAATTAACTTTTGAATCTAAAATTGTTACGTTTCCCAACCTCAAGATTTTCATTCAACTAAGAAATTACTGAATTCCTGCCAATTTATTTTCCAAACGTGCTATAGACTATAATGCTGAAGGCTTAAATGGAAAGCAAAAACGAGAAAAGTTAAAATAAAAAATAAAAAGAAGAAAATTGTTTCAATGGTGGAAAATCCACAGCTTTCTATGGTCGAGACAGGACTTCTTTTGTTGGCCGTTCTAAAACTCTTTACAGATAGGGATTTAACGAAATTTTGAAATATTATACAGCCTTAAAGAACTTGCTATTTTACTAATTCCCGAGAGTGCAATGAAGCTTAGACAATCATTTTACTGCACTTGGCTCAAACAATTGGTTGCGAAGCTCTGCAAATAAAGAAAACCACTACCTCTGGTATATCTAGTAAATTCCACAAAAAACACTGAAAAATTAAATCTGTTGAACAGTTCCTACATTTGTACGTTGCGCTCCAAGACAACGTTGAAATCATACTTTTTGATGAAATGTTGACAACACCAAAGATATAGGTACAACATGACTTCTGGAAGAAAATCTATCAATGAGTTCCGTTATGGAAGTCAGATAAGTATAAGGATGGCGTTTGAAGAGGGATGATTACAATTGATTCTTTAAGCTCAAGTCTGAGTTGGTTTTGCACCGTGACTCTTCTCATCTACCAAATTCCAGACCTTTTGATAAAGGGTTCTGCTCTCAAGTTTATCCATATCTGAAAACTGCCATATAAAGCATAGCATATTTAAATCATTTTGATAGATTTTGTCACGTTTTTGCTAAACAATTATTTCTCCTAACGTATAATACCTTAGCATGTATGGTGTGAAATATTTTGTCATTCATCGCAGAAGAAGTAGCACTAATTATATCAAGGCGATTATTTTCTAGTGTAAGTAGGAGATCAGACTGGACGATCTGGGACTTGATTGTGCTAGTTGAGACAAAGACACCCGACCCAATAGAATTTACTTTGACTCTAGGAAAAGTCTCAGATGCCACGGAGTAATGCATATCTTCGCGTATTTTTTTCTTTTCTCATCTCCTCTCTCTTTTGGGTAAACTCTTTAACCCTTTGCTGTGGATGCTTAATGTGTTAGAAACTCAAGTTAAATTGGAGTTAATTTCTCCACTCCTCATGCATGCAATTGTAAGAAATCAGTTAGTAAACTGACAGTTGAGCAATCAGTTAGTTAACAAACAGTTAGTTAAACTGTTAGAGAATTTGTTAGAGAGTTAGTTTGCATGTAAAGACTAAAATTAGTCTTGAGTTTATTTTCTAATTATTGTATGGATTCAAATCTATTTAAAGACGCATTGGGCGCACATTGTAAGCAAGGAAAATTGAAGATCAATAGAATCTCTTTCTTTCAAGAAATTGTTGTAGCAATTGGATTCTTTCTTGTTTATTTGTTTGAGTTCTTGTTTTGTATGCTCTCTATATTCTGACAAATTGGTATCAGAGCCTAGGTTGTGGCAGAAGACCCTGGTTAGGAAAGCAACCAGCAAGAAGAAGTGACAAGAAGAAAGGAGAGCGAAGCAGTCGGGCGCAAAAATTGCATATTCTGACAAATTGGTATCAGAGCCTAGGTTGTGGCAGAAGACCCTGGTTAGGAAAGCAACCAGCAAGAAGAAGTGACAAGAAGAAAGGAGAGCGAAGCAGTCGGGCGCAAAAATTGCTAGCAGGGAGTGCAAAGACCAACATCGGCAGTCAAGACCGACATCGGCCAACTCCAAGATCGACATCGGCAATATAACTGACGTCGGAAATATCAATCGACCGACCGTGGTAGTGTAACCGATGTCGGTGATTGTGTTTCAGAAACAATGACCAGAAAGTCATTTTTAGCGTGAGAAATGGCAGTGAACAACAGTATTTCAAAGCCTCAAATTCCCATTTTCAATGGTAAGAATTATGATTTTTAGGCAATTAAGATGAGAACTTTATTTTTCTCACAAGATGTTTCAGATTTGGTAGAGAGTGGTTTTGTAGAACCGCAGGATGAGACAGCCCATCTGGCATTAAATCGAGCACAAAAAGATGAGCTTAAAGAGAATAAAAAGAAAGATGCAAAAGCTTTATTTCTCATCCAACAGGCATTGGATGAATCTATATTTTCCAAAGTTGCAGCAGTAACAAGATCCAGAGAGGCATGGAAAATCTTGGAGACTACCTATAGAGGTAATACAAAGGTAAAAATTGCTAAATTGCAATCTCTTAGGAGAAGCTTTGAAAATTTGCAAATGAATGATTCAGATTCAATATACCAGTTTATGGGTCAAGTTTTGAATATAGTGAATCAAATTATATCTAATGGAGAAACTATGACGGATCAGAAGATCATAGAAAAAGTGCTCATATGTTTACCCAGTAAATTTGATGCTACAGTTGTAGCTATTGATAAAACCAAGGATTTGGAACAATTATCTAAATATGAATTAATGGGTTCTTTGTTAACACATGAATCTAGAATGAATAGGAATAATACTTCTCTTGAGAATGCCTTCAAGTCACAGGTATCAGTTGGTAGAGGAAGAGGAAGAGGAAGAGCCAGATCTAACTTCAGAGGAAGAGGCAGAGGTAGAACTGGAAGGAACAATCTAGATGAAGGTGAGAACAATAATCAAAACTACAACTGTAGAGGACGTGGCAACAACCACTTTCAGCAAGGTTCACAGAGGTTTGATAAATCTAATGTTCAATGTTATTACTATAAGAAATATGGTCATTATGTAAATGATTGTAGAAATAAACAAGGATATGTGTATAAGCAGAATGCTAATTATAAAGGTGAATCTAGTTCTAATCCAGGTGAATCTAGTTCTAATCCCGGAAGCATGTTTCTTACTTGTAATGTTACTCAAGAAAAAGCTAGTGATATTTAGTTTTTAGATAGTGGATGCAGTAATCATATGACAGAGAATAGAAATTTTTTGCTAGTCTTGATGATTCTGTAAAATTAGAAGTGAAATTAGGAAATGATATCACAGTAGATGTCATGGGTAAAGATGTCATAAATGTTTTGGCCAAGAATGGTGAAAGAAAGTTTATACCTGATGTTTATTTTGTGCCTAGACTAAAACATAATCTTTTGAGTGTTGGTCAGTTAGTATAGAAAGGTTATAGAATATCCTTTATGGATAATGTTTGCACAATATTAGACAAGTGTCCAAGTGATAGGTTGATAGGAAAAGTGGAGATGACCAAGAATTGAATGTTCCCTCTTCGTATTCAGTGCATCCAAGGAGAAGAGGAAGCACACTTCAAATCTATACAACTAGACCAATCATGGTTATGGCACTTAAGGTATGGACATTTACATTTTGGTGGTTTAAATTTATTATAGAATAAAAATATGGTGAAGGGTTTACCACCAATAGAATAGCCAGGAAGTCCATGTGACAGTTGTATTCTAGCAAAACAACACAGAGAGAGCTTTCCAGTAGGAGGCTCATATAGAGCTAAGGTAATATTGGAGTTAGTCCATAGTGTTTTATGTGGACCAATGCAAACTCCATCATTTGGAGGTAGTACTTATTTTCTAACCTTCATTGATGACTTTAGCAGAAAGACTTGGATCTACTTTCTCAAAAATAAGTCTGAAGCCTTTGAAAAGTTTAAAGAATTCAAGGCAATGGTTGAAAAGTAGAGTGGCCATTATATCAAGGTACTTAGATCAGATAGAGGAGGTGAATATATGTCTAATCAATTTCAATATTTTTGTAGATATCATGGAATTAAAAGACAATTGACTACAAGGTACACACCACAACATAATGGTGTAGCAGAAAGAAAGAACAAAACAATCATGGAGATGGCAAGAAGCATGTTGAAAGCTAAACACTTGTCAAATGAATATTGGGCAAAAGCAGTAGCATGTGCAGTGTATATTTTGAACAGAAGCCCAACAAAGAGTGTCAAAGATCGAGTTCCACAAGAAGCGTGGAGTGGTAAGAAATATAGTGTATATCATTTCAAAAAATTTGGTTGTGTTGCATATTCTCTTATACCATCTAAATTGAGAAAGAAGCTTGATGATAGAGGTGAGAAATGCATTTTTATTGGCTATAGTGAAGAGTCAAAAGCTTATAAGCTGTATAACCCAATTACAAAGCAAGTGATTATTAGCAAAGATGTAGAATTCAAGGAAGAAGAAGCATGGGACGGTAACACCATCACAGTTGGCGCACCAATTCCACAGGATGAAGAAGTTTCTAAAGAACAAAATTTGCAAGGTGGACAATCCTCTCCACAAGCAGGCACAAGCACTCTAGTAAGAACACCTAGGAGGTTTGAACAAGGTGAATCATCGAGTCATGCATGTCACCCTACTCCAAATCCACAAGTAAGTGATGAATCAGATCCAACTCTTGCTACTTTAAGAGCAAGATTGAAAGGTAAGAAAATGAGAAATTTGAATGAGATTTATAATCAAGAAGAAGAGAAATTAGATTTGGTTTCAAATTTTGCTCTTTTCACTCATGACCCTATGTATTATGAAGAAGCAGTTAATGAGGAACAATGGCTAAAAGCAATGGATGAAGAGTTGAATGCTATTGAAAGAAATCAGACATGGGATCTAACTATTTTACCTGAAGGTAAGGATTGTATTGGAGTCAAATGGGTTTATAAGACTAAATTTGATGTAGATGGAAATGTTGAAAAGCACAAAGCAAGGTTAGTAGCAAAAGGTTTTGCACAAGAACATGGAGTTAATTATAATGAAACATTTGCTCCAGTTGCTAGATTGGATATTGTTAGAATGGTATTATCCATAGCTTCTCAAAACAATTGGTATGTATATCAAATGGATGTAAAATCAGCATTCTTGAATGGATTTCTAGATGAAGAAGTATATGTGAAGCATTGCACAGGTTATGAAGTGGAAGAACATGAAGAAAATATTTACAAATTGAAGAAGGATTTTTATGGTCTTAAGCAAGCACCAAGAGCATGGTATAGTAGGATTGATTCATATATGATAAATAATGGATTCATAAGAAGTGATAGTGAGCCTACTTTGTACACAAAAATCAACAAAGAAGGTCAGATTTTGATTGTGTGTTTATAGGTTGATGATTTGATTTTTACTAGAAATTTGTCTATAGACACTTTTAAATCAGCAATGAAGAAAGAATTTGAAATGACAGATTTGGGATTAATGAAGTATATTTTGGGAATAGAAGTTAAAGAATTAAAAAAAGAATTTTTATCTGTCAAAAAAAATATGCAAAGGATGTGTTAAAGAGATTTAGGATGCTAAATTGTAAACCAGCACCTACACCAGTTTCTACAGGGACTAAACTTAGCAAAGAAGACCAAGGGTCTAATGTTGATTCTACAACATTTAAAAGGCTAGTTGGTAGTTTAATGTATCTTACAGCTACTAGACCAGATATCAGTTATGGGGTTAGTTTAATCTCAAGATTCATGGAGTCACTGAAAGACTCACATTGGCAAGTTGGAAAAAATATATTGAGATATGTGGTAGGAACTACAGAATATGGAATTTTATATTCCATAACGAACAATTTTAGTTTGATTGGTTTTACAAATAGTGATTTTACAGGTAGCATTGATGATATGAAGAGTACTTCTGGATATGCATTTCTTTTAGGAATAGGTGTGGTCACATGGGCATCCAAAAAGCAACCTATATTGACACTTTCATCAGCTAAAGCATATTATGTTGCACCCACATCAGCAACATGTCAAGCAACTTGGATGAGAAGGATATTGAAAGATTTATTACAAGCATAGAAGGAGTTAACACCAATCTTTTGTGATAACAAATCAGAAATTGCTTTATCAAAAAATCATGTGTTTCACAAGAGGAACAAGCACATTGATACAAGATTTCACTTTATCAAAGAATTAGTGAACAATGGAGAAATCCATCTAGACTTCTGCAGATCTGAAGATCAATAAGCAGACATATTTACAAAGGCATTACCAAAAGAGACCTTTGATTATTTGAGACAAAATTTAGGCATTGTAAATGCTAAAATTGTAAGTGGTAGAAATTAAGGGGGGTGTTAGAAACTCAAGTTAAATTGGAGTTAATTTCTCCACTCCTCATGCATGCAATTGTAAGCAATCAGTTAGTAAACTGACAGTTGAGCAATTAATTAGTTAACAAACAGTTCGTTAAATTGTTAGAGAATTTTTTAGAGAGTTAGTTTGTATGTAAAGACTAAAATTAGTCTTGAGTTTATTTTCTAATTATTGTATGGATTCAAATATATTTAAAGACACATTGGGTGCACATTGTAAGCAAGGAAAATTGAAGATCAATAAAATCTCTTTCTTTCAAGAAATTGTTGTAGCAATTGGATTCTTTCTTGTTTATTTGTTTGAGTTCTTGTTTTGTATGGTCTCTATATTCTGACATAATGTACACTCTGGTTTTCGATAGTTGTTCTGTCATTGAATGTTTTCCCTGCAAACAAATGAACACAGAGAAACATATTAGAAAGAATAAACTAACCGTGGGACTAAACCATAAGGGGTACAATACAATTTTTTGAAAAAATAAAATAAAGGAACATACCATAATGTATTCATCAGGCAGTAATGATTGCAACATAGAATAGAGGGTCATCATGTCTTTCCTCCTATTTCTTTCAGCAAATTTATGGATGTCCTTCTTACCAGTGACTGCATCTTTATGGTGACCAGAATTATAGGTGTATTTAAGCTTTGGGTTTTCATAATCAAACAAACTATAAATTTGGAGAAGGGATGATGAATGGCAGGAGGAATTCACAATGGTGAATTTGAAGGCTGTTTACATGTAGAGTGGCCGATGTTGCCAGAAGATGCATCACAATTGAATATAGGAAAAGGAAATAACCCACAATCGACTCTTTCCATAATTTTATCATTAAAACTTAGTATTAAACAACTTTGAAAATATCATCGCTTCTGACAGAGTATCTAAGAGGAAGACAACCCACAAATTATATGTTTTGATAAACCTTTTGTATTACTAAATGAGTAGGTTCCTGACATTATAGATGAAGATATGAAATGATCTATTTCCAGATCTAAAATTTTAAGATACACTTAAAAAAGAATAAGAAATATATAAAATCACATAGCCAAGAAATAAGAACTGTAGAATATTCAACCCTGACTTGTCGCAAGTAGAGGAATGGTCTATGATGCTGCTAACAAAATAAAGAAAAATATGATTGATTTATGAAAGGTCCACCATCCTACTTATGAGAAATGGCCTTAAATATAATAACATCATTTGAATATTACATGGTCTAATCCGTTCTTCGATCTAACAAAAAAATTACAGATATGATGACTTGCCTTACTTCCTAGATCCCTTCTCAGCCTTCCAATTCCAAAATCCTTGTCACCATTCATCTTCTTACCACTCCCTCCTATAACCAATCTGATCTCCCCACTGTTTGTAGTGTGGAGGAATCCCCCACGTAACATTTGGTATGAGCAAAATCTTAACTACCTCAATCTAGGCATCGTTCCTCCTAACCTCTCTAGGAATGCCCGAAGAGCCTTTGTTTAGAGTACCTTTCATTACACCATACTAGGGGGAATCCTTTTAAAATATCATTTCAATGGTCTCCTTCATTGCCTATGCAACCATGAATCTTCCCATGCCATCAAGGAAACACATGATGGGATCTATGGGGGACACTTTAGCAGCCTAGCAGTCGTTAAACCTTTCCTTCACCTTGGTTACTATTGGCCCACCCTCAACCAAGACTATTGTGATTATGTAAAAAAATGTGTTAAATTTCAACCACATGCTAATTCACATCATGTGCCAACCAATAGCCTCTATGTATCTAAGGACTACTGGCCTTTCTCTCAATGGGGAATTGATCTCATTAGGGAAATTAACCCCCATTCTTCACAGTAGCATAGCTACATCATCATAGCCACTGAATATTTCACCAAATATGTTAAATCTATTCTTCTTATCTTGACAAAAGAAAAATATATTATCAACTTTATCAACCATCATAACATCTTTTGCTTCGGTGTTCCTCAGAATATCATCATTGATAATGGTAAATCTTTCAAAAATAAGCAAGTCCAAGGCTTATGTGATGTATTGGGCATCAATTTAATCTTTTATTCTCCTTACCATCCACAAGAAAATGGATAGGCAAAAGCCTCTGATAAAGCCCTCAACAAAATACTAACCAAAGTTATCAGTGCTTCAAGACAAGATTGGCACTTGCACATTCCATTCACTTTATGGGCCTATCACACTAGCATTCGAACCTCTACAGGTGATATCTCTTTCTCTCTAGTCTTCAAAATAGAGGCAATCTTGCCTCTTGATGTCCAAATCCCCTCTCTTCATATATATTTACAAGAGCTTATTTTTTAGGAATATTTTCGTCAGTACCGTTGAGCTCAACTTGAGCTACTTGATGAGCATCATTTAGCATCCCTCAACCACCTCCATATCTAATAAGAGCATATCAAATGCACTTATAAAAATCACCTCAAATAATGGGAATTCAATATTAGAGACCTCATCCTAAAGGAAAAGTAACACATGACCAACATGGAGAAGAATAAACGAGGCAAGTTTTCTTTTAATTGGCTTGGACCCTACATCATTACCCATAAGTATGGATTAAGAGATTATCATTTATCCTCTCTCGAAATCAAACCAGAATGTGAGCCCCTCAACACTTCACATCTGCATCCGTTTTTAAATTAAAGAAGGATCAAGCTCACTCCTTTTATCTAACTTAAGCTCATCTCTTGATTATGAAATTTAACCTTCATCCATCTTTCTCACTCCTTTTAAGGACAATTGATTATAACATAGAACCATGTAATTAGCCATCATAGTTATAGCCTAATCCTAAATATGGGTATGATGGCTCTACCCATAACATGGTTCTTATAAATACTTTTTTGTCTCTAACAAGATGGAATCTCATGGTCATTATCTCTCAAAAACCACACCTTTTCATATCATTAACCTTCTTGTGTTTAAATTTTTCCCTCATAAAGGTAAACCTTTGAACCTAATTAGACTTGTCCATGTCTAAAAACATTACATCAAAAAACAATTTAGATACCAAAATACTACTTGGGTCAATATCTTAAGCATTGTAAACTATTCCTTCGCAGGATAAGAACCCAAAAATAAAATAAAAATTACCAAATATAAGGTAGACTGCTCCTTTGAAAGACAACTATCAAGAGCATTAAACAAATCTAATAAGCTTAGACCACTCCCTTGAAGGATGCATAAGTTAAGTTTTTCAAAAGTAAAGCCATTTATTCAAAGCTTCCCACATCAATTAACTTCCCATATATAGCAATAAAGCAAATGACCCACTATCCCAACAAAATCTAAATCTGCACTCAGCTCTCAAGTAGCATAATAAGTTAGAATTTGCAATCGGCTTTCACATGTAGACTTTTTGCATTGATCAATCTACATCTACCTTACAACATGTACTTGTCTATTACCATTCTTAAGATACCTATAGAAGGGGAAAATTAATTCACATGAGGCTATCATACATACCACCCATTACCCTTCACACTACCTATCACCCATCTTCCCTTTAGACTATTTTTAAATTAGGGGACATAGAGCTTACCTGACATCCTGTGATCAAGAAACATTTTTTTTATGAACTTATGAATGCTCATGGCCAACATTTGAAGGACTTATATTCATTAAGTTGATCCTACTGCAAGTTTATTTTTAGTCCTTGTCAAAAAAGAAAAAATCATTCCCTATTCTTATCTTAATGTGCTTGGTTGATGTTTTCATCACAACTTTTACCATGCAATATTACAAACCTAATAATTATTTTTACATTAAGAAAGACAAAAATAATCATAACCATAACCATAAATTTATAATTATCCACACAACCTTAAGCATGATAACATTTTACCAATGACCTCGAACACATTTTGTACATGTTTACAACAAATTGTGAAATATTTTATTTTGGGTGTGAGGAGTAACATGACATATACAAAGTTATCAGACTATCGACACTTCATCTAAGGCCCTACATACATTATTTTCTTACCTAAGCATTAAGATGATTATCTGGTGACGGTGGATTTGTGTTCAACCATCCTTCTACTTGATTTCTCTTTGAACTAACATTCCCTATCTTAGTAGTTTCTAAAAGGTGTACTCTATTCTCCTCTTTCACATTCATCTCCACAAGATAGAGTCATATTATGATTTAGGTCTTTCTAACTACTCACCTATCATAGCCATTGCACCCCTTCAATTTGGTTGTTCCACTTGTATAGGTCGCATCAGGTGTGCCAAATATTTCTATCTAATTTTTTCTTTTTTTAATAAGTGTTAAAAGAAGAAACTAGTTAAGGGTGTGTAGAAGAATACTTATTGAATTCACACATGTTGAATCCATAATTTTTGATAACTCTTCTTTGGCTAGGGAAGAATGACATACAATAAAAAAATACTATCACAAAACTTGTTGGTTAGATAAGTAATTGGGTGGATTGGCTAGTGTGAGCTAGATCCTATAAGTAAAAGCTTTCTAAGATGCTATCAATCAACATGCTTTTAACACTTAATTTTATGAATTAAAAAAAAAATAATAGTATTTGAAATAATAAATAACTAAAATTAAAAATAAGAAAATAACATTAAATAACTAAATTAAGATAATAAAGTTATGTACTTTTAAAACAATGAATAAATAAAGCAACTAATGCTAAAAATTAGTCAAAGTAAGGTTATGTTTTTCATTTGGAAATTTAATAAGGGATTAAAGAATATTGGTTTATTTAGTTGATAAATGGTTAAGGAAATAAAAATTTAAAGGTTTAAATGTGATAAATGGGTGAATTATTGATGAGGTAAGAAGGTACATAGTTAAGATGGCAAAGGGGCAAGAGGATAAGGGGATAAAAGTGGCAAAAGTGTAAATATATAAAATATGGCAAGGGAAAAAATAGATAAGTGGCGATGAAGATATTAAAAATCCAAGGGGATGATAAAATGAAATTGAAGAAACAAAATCAAATTTTACCTTCCAAGCTTCAAGAAGAATGTTGTAGTTGTTGAAGATGTCTTGAGGTAATTCTGTCAGAGATTCATTACTTTGAATTATTTTTGTCTAAGATGTGGATGACCTCCTTCAAAGACCTACAAAAAAATCCTTAATAACCAAAGACTAACTTCCAACTTCACCTTAGGTCAATGAAAGGGGGGTATTTATAGCATTTGTTGTCAAGAACCATGCTAGAGAGAATAGTAGAAGTATGTCACCATTTTCCATGTGGTATATGAATAAGTCAAAATATGAGGATGGTGGGATTATCAATTTTATCATGGGTCTCCCATTTGGGTTAGTGTGTCTCTCAATTTGCACATAAGTCCAATTTTGAATGAGAACCATGTACATGGGCTTAAATGAGGCCAAAGATTTTTCACCACCCTTTTTATCTTCATCCAAGTACTTAAAGAGATGGCACATAAAATGTGGTGCCATTTTCCATATGGTGCATGAATGAATCAATATATTAGGTTGATGAAATTCCCACTTTGATCATGGGTATCCCACTTGGGTTGGTGTGTCTTCCAACTTACACATGAATCTAATTTTTAATGGGAATCATGCACATGGGTCTAAATGAGGCCAAATATTTTTCAGCACCCTTTCTTATCTTCATCTAAGCACTTAAAGATATATACCACAAAATTTGGTGCCATTTTCTATGTGGGTGGATGAATGAGTCAAAATATGAGAGTGGTAGGATTCCCACCTTGATCATGGGTCTCTCATTTAAGTTAAAAAGTAAAAAAATGGGTGTCCTTCTCCTTTTCCAAAGCACGAAGGAGGTAGGTATCTCATTTTGAAGGGCAATTTCATTGTTGTTAGGATCCCTACTCCATAAGAGCACACATTATTACCTTTGTATAAGCAACTATACACGGAATTAAACCAGAAGTAATATGTAACTAGAATTCAGAAACAACACAGAATATGAGAGACAATACAATCTTGTATTAACACTCTTCCAGAAAGAAATACAATGAAGAAATCACACTCTTCCCACACCTCTTGGGCATAAAGAAATTCTCCCTCAAGAGTTCTTTCTCTCAACCAATTACAACCATAACTCAATAATTGAGTTGTTCCCTCCACCAGTCAGTAACAATACTGCCAGTCCACCAAGTACTCCAAGTACTCCAAGTAGATCTCCTATGATTTTGCACACCTGCAAATCAATTGATCTTACTTACCATGTATATCTCTCTAATCTTGCTACCTACAAATCAATTGATCTTACAATTGGAAGGATCTCTTCCTTGTCCTTTATTACAATACAGCCCCATGGGTCTATTAAATAAATACCATACAAATAATAATTAGACTTCCTAATTACAATAATTAAAAATGTAGACTCAAGACTAAAATTAGTCTTTTACATGCAAACTAACTGTCTATCTAAAATTAGACCAGTTCTGGAAATGCATGCAAACGCACACACACACACATAGAGGTTGCCGATGTCGGTTTCTATTTGATCAATGTTGGCTGACTCCTAACTGATGTCAGTTACTGCATAGCTAAATATGACCAACATTGGTTGATCAGATCGATGTTGGCTGCTCTGACACTTAGCAACCTCCTCCATTTGCATCAGTGAAGCTTTTAGCTCCACAACTTAACAATCTCCCACTTGAAGATAAATAGCTACACCTGTACCTATACCTGTACATCCTCTAATTTTGTTTCCTAGCTTGTATCCCTCTTCTAGTTCAATATTGAAGACCAACAGAAGTTGAATGAAGATTCAACTTCTCCTTTGTTCCTGACTTTGTTAACATATCTACAGGGTTCTTATCCTTGCTAGCCACCGTGACTACAATAACCTTCTGCATCTCTGATATCCAGCTAACTGTCGTACCACCAATAGTGAACACATATCTTATGGTGCTTCTCCTATCATCCAAGTAACTTACCATATCTGAATCTACATACCCATTTAGAGAAGTACTTGACCCTACATAGCATGTATACCTACTACTAGTCCCTCTCAGATACCTGAGAATCCACTGAATTAATTTCCAGTGCTACTTTCCTGAATTGGCCATAAAATTATTGACAACTCCCACTGCTTGGGTAATATCAGGTCTAGTACACATGTAATCAACCTCATCATGTGATTCAAGACACTATTCTGTGAACTGTCCAACCATAGGTGTGTTAATCGGTTCTGTATCCTGCATATTGAACCTCTCCACTACCTTATTCATATAATCCTCTAGAGACAAAATCAACCTGTGACTTTCCCTATCTCTAGAAGTACTCATGCCAAAGAATTTCTTTGCTGCTTCCAAATCTTTCATGGCAAACCTTTGAACTAACTTTACTTTTGGTTCAGCAATCTCCTGCATGTGTGACCCTGCAACAAGCATATACACTACATACAATAACATGATAATGTAGCTAATATTATCCAACCTAGTAAAATAAACACAATGGTCACATTGACATTGAATAAAGCCATGCTTTGTCATACACCTGTCAAACCTTAAACACTATTGTCCTGCAGCTTGCTCAAGACCATATAACCTGGCCTTCTATCTCACGTGTCCATTCTCTCCTTTCTTTAACCTGGGAATCCATTCATCTTTCAGTGCTTTCATCCTGGCTAGAAACTCTACCAAATCTCACATTTGGTTCTTTTCCAAGGAATCAATTTCCTCATTCATGCCATGCTCCCACTATTTTTTGGATTTTACCTGCATTGCCTCTTCAAAACTTCCTGGTTCTTGACCATCAGTGAGCAACAAGTAGTGTAAAGAAGGGGAATAATGAATTTGAGGTTTACTTACCCTTTTAGTCCTCCTCATAGGCATTTGAGACTCCTTGAAAGCTTACTGTCTGCCTAAAATCCATTTTAATAGTGACCAATGTTGGTCACCTCTGGCCGACCTTGATCTTCACCCGACCGATGTCATTTCCACCTAATCGCCGATGCTGGTTCCCTGACTGATTTGGTGTCCACTTGGTCATCGATGTTGGTTTTATGATCAACATCGGTATCCACCTACCTGACACCACTGACTCTGGTCTACACATGATCGATGTCAGTACCTACCTGATCAACGTCGGTTCTCACTTGATCGATGTTGGTAACTATGTTTTCCTGTGAGTGATGACTTTTACCCATGAGCTCACTTTGGATCATAACCTTGTCTAAACTGCCCCGCTCAAAATTATTTAGCCTCTTGTGTTGATCTCTATCCATCATCTTTTCCTTGAAAACCAAGGCTTTCCTATTCTTATCATTATCAAAAACATCAAATTTCCTATTTATGCAATACTGTGATCCTTCAATAGAAGCTCCCTTATTTATTGACCCAATTTCAAGAAACCTCACTTTCTTTTGTTGCTTACAAAAATCTTGATCTATGCTTTTCAAACCTGAAAGCTTGCCATTTGACTTAAGAACATCCATTCCCTTCTCACTCATGTGACCAAGCCTATAGAGCCACATCTTTGCATCTACATCTAAAGTAGATAAAACAGAAGGAGAATCAGTAATACAAGTAGATAGATAAAGAGTACCTACTTTCTTACCTCTTGCTAAAACAAGTGCACCCTTGAAAACTTTCCAAGATTCTGCTGTGAGAGTTACTATGCATCTCTCATCACCTAACTTTCCTACAAAAAACAAATTCCGCTTCAAGACTGGGACTTGCATGACATCCTTCAACACCCATGTGTTGCCATTCTGCAATTTCAACTGCACTTCCCCTTTGCCAACTATTTGACAAGGCTTACCATCCCCTAAACAAACTTTTTCAAAGTCTCCATGGACATAATCATGAAAAAATTCTCTATTTGGGGTTGCATGAAAAGAGGCACTAGAATCTGAAACCCAAGATTCTACTTTATCCAAGGAACATACAAGAGCATCATGTGCAACAATACCTACATCTTTTGCTTCTTCATTTCCTGCATGTTGATCTTCTACCAACCAACAATCTTTCTTTACATGCCCTTTCTTTCCACAATTCTAGCAGGTTATACCTCCATTTTTGGATTTGGATCTACTGCCTATCTTTGACCTTGATTTCCATCACTTACTCTTCTTGCTTTGCCTTCCCCTGCTTTCAACACTTAAAGCATTACCTGATGATTCCCTTGTACTTTTTTGGCAACTTTCTTCATTCAAGATTACACTAACAACATCATCAACTTTCAAGATATTTGAAGCAGACGCAGTATTACTAACTGCCATTACCAAACTATCCCAACTTTCAGGTAAAGAGCATAAGATTAAGAGAGCCTTAATTTCATCATCAAAATCTATATTGACTGAAACTAACTGATTTACTAATCCATGGAAATCACTAAGATGACTATGTACCGATCCACCTTCCTACATTTGCAAATTAAATAATTGCTTTATAAGAAATACCTTATTTGAAGCTGAGTGTTTTTCATATAAATTTTCCAAAGATTCCATTAACTCTACCATTGTCTTTGCCTGTGATAAGTTGGAAATGACAGATGATGCCACGCTCAACCTTATATATCTCAGAGCCTTCCGATCAAGAACATTCTATTCTTCATCTTTCATATCTGTGGGCTTGTATGCATCCCCACCCAATGGTAAGTACAGATCTTTTTGATATAGATAATCTTCTATCTACATCCTCTATAATTGATAATTCTTGCCATTGAATTTATTTATTCTTAGCTTACTTTCATCTGCCATTGCTTTACTCCCACTCAAACAGAAACTCCTGTGAGTGACCTGTAATCAACAAACACTTAACGCACTCTGAAACCAAGGTGTTAGTAAACCAAGCTCTGATACCACTTTTCAGGATCCCTACTCCATAAGAGCACACATGATTACCTTTGTATAAGCAACTAAACATAGAATTAAACCAGAAGTAATATGTAACTAGAATTCAGAAACAACACAGAATATGAGAGACAATACAATCTTGTATTAACACTCTTCTAGAAGGAAATATAATGAAGAAATCACACTCTTCCCACACCTCTTGGGTGTACAATAATTTTCCCTCAAGAGTTCTTTCTCTCAACCAATTAGAACCACAACTCAATAATTGAGTTGTTCCCTCCACCAGTCAGTAACAATACTGCCAGTCCACCAAATACTCCAAGTAGATCTCCTTTGATCTTGCACACCTACAAATCAACTAATTTTACTTACCATGTAGATCTCCCTAATCTTGCTACCTACAGATCAACTAATCTTACAATTGGAAGGATCTCTTCCTTGTCTTTTATTACAATATAGCCCCATGGGTATATTAAATAGATCCCATACAAACAATAATTAAACTTCCTAATTACAATAATTAGAAATGTAGACTCAAGACCAAAATTAGTCTTTTACATGCAAACTAATTATCTGTCTAAAATTAGACCAGTTCTGGAAATGCATGTAAACGCACACACACATAGGTTGTCAATGTTGGTTCCTATCTGACCAATATCAGGCAACCCCTAACCAATGTTAGTTACTGCATAGCTGAATATGATTGACGTTGGTTGATCAGACCGACGTCGGTTGCTCTAACACTCAATAACCTCCTCCATTTGCATTAGTGAAGCTTTTAGCTCCACAACTTAATAATTATTTAAGGAAAAATACATGTTGAATGATGGCCTCTTAAAGAGAAATTCACCATATTTCAATGGGGGACCCTTGTGATGCTTAAATAAAGTTATTAAGCACTTTGGAGAAGGGTCCACATCAAGCCACCTCACTTCTAAGACATGTCACTTGCCATGTCAACTCCCCAATCACCTTCTATGTCACTTGTCATGTCACATTCAATTTCACTTGCCATGTCATATGCCATGTCACTTATCATGTCATCATGAATAGTGATAGTGGATCCCATAATGAATAGTGATTGTGAATATTATTTTCAAATAGTAATTTTAAATAGCAATTTTGAATAGTACTATGTGATTAGGAGAATAGTGATTTGATTAGGTTAATAGGGGTTGGTTAAGGGTTAAGAAGGTTTAGGGAGTCATAAGGCATTTAGTCATCTAAAACTTTAAGTGTGCAGTTTTCTAGTGTCTACAATTGTTCTAGTATTTTTCATAGATTTTGAAGAAATGCAAGTTTAGTTATTATGGTCATGTGGGTTCCTAATGGATTTAAAGAAATAATATGATTGTGAATTTCTAAATTTAGAAAAATGACTAAAATTAAGATTCATATGGTTTAATTAATTGAGACTGAGGCTAATTAAAATGTTCATTCATTTTAGCACATAAAAATTCATCAATGCATTTTTTTAGTAGAAAAGATCATAAAATTGAAATAAAATAATAATAGTAAATTACATTCAAACCCGTACTAGAGACATTGGAACATCCAACCTAGGAGTGGTATATTATTCATAATAATCAATTAGTGATTTGATTTTTAGGTGCTCTCTTATTGATAACAATGTTATGGAAGCATCCTTCTTATCATTTCCATAATCTCAAAGGTACAAGCTTACTTATTCCCATGTTAGTGACCTTTTGGTTTTATCATCAATGGTTGAAATATGTAGAGATCTATAATGGATCAAATGATTCTTAGATCCAACTATCACAAATCTCATTTTTCATTATAGACAATATGGTCATGATTAATCATTTCACAGTTGATTTTCTCTATTATTGAGAGAAAATATTGATGCTCTATTATAATGATACTCTATAGGATGCTCCAAATGATCAAAATCTTGATACATATGGCAAGTAGCTTGATTTTCAATCTCTTTATACCTATCATCAACAACATATATGTTCTACTCTTTAGTAGTGAGTACCCTCATGATTGAATTATTCAATTATATGCCAACTAGATCAAAAGGAAGGTTGTCTGGGAGTGAGAGATCTTCAATTTTGAACTCCAAAACTTCTTATTGATGTGGAAAACCAAGATCAATGTTTTTTAACTCCATTTCATTAATATTAAATTATGATATAGGTGATACACTGATGAAAATGAGTTTTTTAACTTCATAAATCAGCTTTCAAAATGTAGGAATAGTAGTGAATGATATAGGTGTTTTAGAGGCATATAATTTATCTTCTTTGTCTAACTACTATAGTTCTTATACTTCTTCTACAAGCTAGTTACAAGATTTTTTTCTTATGCAGGAAGGTCCTTGATACCCTCAATTTCATCATCAAACTCATCCTCATCACTGCTCTTCTCAATTGGTTCATTCCTAATGAATGGAACATTCTCGATCAATGTGATAACTTTAGCACTTAACTCATTTCCATATCTATAAACCACAAATTTTGAAATTTATAACATGGTATCATAGGTAAAACCATGCATTTATTTTTTTAATACTCCTAAAAAACATAAAATTTATCAATAATAATATCGAAAGATACTTGATCACTAAAAGAAGTTGATAAAGTCTTCTAATTAAATACTAAATTAACATAGTTGTATGTGTTAAATGAAGTAAGAGGGTTATCATTTATCCATAGGAGATATGATTAATTGTATAGTTGAGTAAATAATTCATCATAAGGTTAAAATTGGTCCATGGATTGACTTGTATGATAGTGAATCAAAGGATTTTTGGTGTAAATCCCTGAGTATCCTAACAAATAAAAAAGGTTATCACCATGACCATTCAATATTGATTATTATTCAACAGCATAATATTTTTGATAAGTCACTACTAAAAATTTGACATCATATGGTTTCCTATAGATAATAATGGAATTTGATGGATCCAACATTTTCACATAGATCTCAATAGTAACCAATTACATTTTTAGGAATAAGTCTTTTAACCTCCTATATAACTAGTGAAATCAAATGTTGAATTATCTCACAGGTTCATTAGGATCAATAAGGGCTTATAAGACTGATAGTACAAGGATTAGGGTAGAGAGGATAGATAAAATGGTTAACAAATATGTTTTCAAAGGTAACCCATAAGGTAATACACCAATCTGATAAGTCAAGGTACCAATAGTAAGTAACCTCATCCAAAGAGTAAGGAAAAAAATGACATGTAATATTTTCATGTCAGATTTAAGTCTAGATAATGGCATTCTTGAATTCCTTAATGTGTTTTTATGTAGTTTGAATCACACCATGGGTGTATTTAGGACATAATTTATCATTATTGTTAGAAAAATCATGAGATGACCCTAGAATGCTCACGAGGTAGCCACATCCATCAATAAATTAAAAATCCATTGGTGGGTTCAAAATTATTTTTTTCAGTCTTAGAGCCTAGATTCTCATTTTGGATAATGCCTTTAAAACCCAAAGTTTAAGGATTTTGTTTAATTTTAGACCAGGTTCTCCTAATTCTAGTATGCATATGTATATTTTTAAATATTAAAAAATATGGGGAAATCATAAATGATGGGCATAAAGACCCATAAATGAATGTTAGATTTAAAAATTATGAATATGCCCTTATTTTATCACCAATATATTGATGTGTATTTAAAGCATGCAATGAGGTGGGTAAAATATAAAGAATGGATCAAAATCTCCCAAAATAATGATAAGTTAAAATAATCCAATTCAAGACCTCATTCTAGTGTCATTCTATTAATGTGCATTTACAACAACCATCAATGTGGGAAAATCATAAATGAGGGTCAACATACCCAAAATAAATAAAAATTTAAAATATTATTATTCAGGCCCTCTTTCTAGAATCAATCTATTGATGTGTCTTTCAAGCACACAATGGGGTGGGAAAGCATAAAAGAGGTGCCAACATATCCAAAACAAATGATAGATTAAAATGTTATAACTCAAGCTCTCCTTCTAACATGAATTTGTTGATGGGTCATTAAACATAACAACTCTAGGAGTGGATGGGTCCTTCAAGTATTTTTATGTATTTTATGGGATCACAATTTAGTTATTTTGGTTATGTTATTATTGAGTGGATTTTAGGAAACAATATGATTATTCATTTATGGATTTTATTAAATAATTATAATCAACATTTACAAGTATTAAATATTCATTAAATACATTAAACATTCAATAATGAATTTTTAATAATGTAAAATCTCATGAAATCAAAATAAAATGATAGTAGTAGATTATATTCCAACCCTAATCTAGCCCTACCTAGTAGATAGAATAAAAAACTACAAAAGAGAGGGAAAATGAATGAAAATCCTATAATAGTGAAGGAAATTTCAATTCTCTCAATCAAATTTACCCAAAAACACATCCTATTGCCTATCCAACATGTGAAAAAACACCAATAGAGCTAATTCAAGAGTCTTAGGAACACATGCTATAAAGAAGAAGAAATACGATAATCATTTATCTGCACAAATTTCAAATAAATAATTGCATAATCTTCTAATGATCAATATATTATTTTTCTTTACAAAGTTATGGCAATTACAATAATTTGAATATAAATTATGATAGAATAATGATAGGGAAAAAGAGATGGGGATAGAGATCAAATTAAAAATGAAAAACTTGAATGATTGGTCCATAATGTCTCCAAGGATGAAAAATGAGGTAGTCCTTGAAACGGCTTTAAATCAATAATTTATAGTGATATTTTCCCTCCAAAAAGGTCATTGACTTTATTTCTCCAAAATCTCTCCACTTTCCCTCCACTTTTCTCTATCTCTTTAAAATAAAAAAGAAACAAGTTATATATTTCAATTGAAAGCTCATTTTAGTAAGTAATGCATGAAAATGTGAACATATTTTACCACAACCAAAATTTCATAAAATTGATAAGACCAAAATGATTGGGCTAGAATGAGCATTCTAAAAATCTAAGATATTAAAAAAAATGGCCTCTCATAACTAACAAATGGACGCTAGGATATCAATAAATAACCAACTTAGACTAAAAAAATGGCCTTCCATGTGTAACAAAGCTTTTGGGAGGCACAAATGAGTTTAAAATTGCACTATTTCAAATTTTATAATTCCTAGTGCTAATCAGGATTCTTACCCTTGATTAGAATTGGGGTCCACTTTTGATGGCTTCACAACCCTCTTTAGGGGGTTTAAATCTTGAATAATATTAATTTTTGAATTTGGGGGGAAGGGGGTAGAAGCCAAGACCTAATCAAGTTTGGGATCCCTGACTAAAAATGATTTTAATTAGACTAGAGGCTCTCCATTTTGTCAAGGATTTTATAACAACATAGAATTGATAGTGGGTGGGGATGGGCCCTTAAACCTAATTTGGTTTAAGGTCCTAATATGAACAGTGAAACTTGTTGGGGATAGTCGCTGACCTAATTTGGACTATTTTTTTGATTACAACTATGATGGAGCCCAAAAAGTACAATGAACCTAGTCAAGCTTTCAACTTGGAACAATACTTAAAAACTCACTGCCAAAATAGATAGATCCAATTGGGATTTTCAATCCTGAATATAACTATGAGACCCCCTCTTCTGAATACAATACCTAATCAAAGATTTATTTCTAATTATAACTACTAGACTTAAACCTTACCAACTTACACCTAATCATAATTTTAGGTCTGATTACATTTATTAGATCTAGATTAAGTTGGATAAGACTAAATAAAAGGAAAAATCTCAAATAAAATAGATCATGCAAACTTTAATCCCAAAGAACTAATGATGGGTTGAAATCCCAATTAGATCTAAAAACATAGATTTTTTTTAACATGTTTAAAATATGAAATTTTCTTGCACGAGCTTCATCATCATAATGTTATAAGTTTTGGAGGCCAATTTTATGTGTAATTTAAAATGACCCCTTCGAGTAGATTGATAGATCATAAGGAGAAATATTTTCTAAGGTAAACTAGGAGGTCAGGGCTCTACTTTCATATTAAATGTTTTTATGAGATTTTCTTATATGGATGTCGTCTTTCCAAAAGAGGTGATTGTAATGCCCAATTCAAAATTCAAACTAAGACAACCCACCAAGAGAACTTTAGAGTGCTAAGACAAAATAATCATGAATCTAAGCAAGAGTCTAAGAAGAGGTAAAAAATTGGTTCCAAGATTCTTAAAGAATTAGGGCATATTGTGCAAGGAAAAATAATTATAACATCGAAAAGGAATCGTATTGATGTTTTTCCAATTTAACCTTGATTTAGAATCCATTAACAATAGTACAATACCTGTCATTTATCTTCTAGATTATCCCACTTAACAGAGGAGATTTAGAACAGTTCAAATATTTTCACACTTCTTCATTTTCTCAATTACTATAATTGATATTTTATTCTTCTTGATGGCCATCATTGATAATATCATCCAAAGAATAATTGTAATGATAATTATGAAAAACATTCAAAAATAAACTATATACCATATTTTTCATTAAAACACCCTTTTTTTAGAACATCTTTAGGAAGAGTTCAAGAATGTTGTATTTGTTTCGTCCAACAATGGAACATTTCTTTCAATATCTTTTCCAATATGTTTAATTTAAATCTTTATAATAGTATAATATGATGAATGTCATCATTAGTATGGCACGAGAACTTGTATTTTATATTTAATTTTTTTTTAACATAAATCTGTGTCAACATGAATAATTTTACATTTGGTTTTAGATGCCTAGATATCAACTTAAAATTATTATAATAGTCATACCTATTAATTAAAAATGTGAATATCAACATAATAATTCAACTCATAATTTAATGTCAACATCACTTGAAATCAAGAAAACATGCAAACATTTGGTGTACCTCAAACAAATTACTGTCATGTGGTGGTTTTATTCCAACATGTGTTTATATAGTTATGTTTCTACTTTGTTCATTAGCTTAATAAAATTGTGATGAATATTACTATACATAGAATGCAAAAAACCAAAATTTTAAAATATATAGATATTTATTAAAATAAAAATTATTTGTACACTTTTAAAATTTCATAAAAAAAATTTATTTTTACATAACTATTGAAGTGAGGAATAATTACTCATTGATTATCATGATCTATTACCAGGAGATGAATCTAGACTAATTTTAGAATAAGTTTGTATATGTGATGAATAAGGGATTAATATATGTGATGTCTTATAGGTACTTGACAATGATATAATATCTATTACAAAAAATATTATTTTGTTAACCAATTATTTTTAGGTAGGCTATGTTGGCTTGTGGTTGTCTAAATATAATTTCATTTTATTAAAATTGGAAAAAAAAATCTTGAAAATTTAGTAGAGTTGATGTTTCTTATCCATCTTCTGTTAAAATAACAAAAAATAATATTATACATTCTAAATAAAAGAATATATAGATACATTATAATGTAATATGTAAATGGTAGGATTTATAGTGCCTAGAAATAGGGTAACTACTTTTTATATGTATTATAGACACCTATTTTGTGTTTAGGTCACATAATTATGGTGTATTTTTCAAACCTTCATGCACTTAGCTCATTGGTTTTCATTTGATTATTTATTATACACTTTCCATTCACATTATACCCTTAATAGTCTAGATTCATTTATATTTCCTCATGATTAACATTAGATTTATTAGTTGTTTTCCATCAAATCCATCTAGTCATCCTAAAACTCATTTGGATATTTGTTTCATGAACTTCCTGCATTGACTATTTTTGGAGTCATTCTAAAAGTGTCACAACAAATTTTTAGGCTAGTGCAAAAAATTTTAGTTTGCATGTTTGTACTTTATTCCACCATGCACTAAAATATTTAGACCATTTAGAGTTACCTTGTAAAGTTGGATTTAAGTAACCTTAGAAATTATTTTATTACAATTAGAACCCTTAAAGTAATATTAATGTCACATGTGGGAGACATCTCTAGATGGTGACTCTAATGTGTCTTTTGAAAGCTTAAATTTAGAAAGAGATGTTATGTTGACTTAACTATCAACTTAGGGATATTTTTATAGTGACATTAGGTTGTCTTAAGGGGATGACATCAGGATGAATTAAAATGAAAAATTAGGGTGACTTTGGATCTGATGTTGAGTATATTTTAAATATGACATTTCGATGACATAAATGGGAAGTTTTGTTGGGAAGTATTTGATAAGTTATGTCAATATTATCGAGGTGACATTAGGATGTATTTATTGATGCATTTTATTGGACATAATTAATTAATTTTTTTAGCCTTTAGGGGATGATGTAGGGTGTTCCTTAATGTGACTTTGTTTCCAAGTTGACCTATAATTACTCTATGACTTAAGGTCATCTTTAATAAAATGGGAAGTTTAGTCGGGAAGTATTTGATAAGTTATGTCAATATTATTGGGGTGACATTAGGATGTATTTATTGATGAATTTTATCAGACATAATTAATTAATTTTTTTTAGCCTTTAGGGGATGATGTAGGGTGTTCCTTAATGTGACTTTGTTTCCATGTTGACCTATAATTACTCTATGACTTAAGGTCATCTTTAATAAAATGATAACCTAATGTAATTTTACACTTTATATGCCAAAATTTAGCGACCCTTAAAAACAATCAATAAATTAGATGGATGAAACACATAATATAGGATTATTAAGCATCCTAAACATAATTCATTAAAAAAATAATGTAATTTCAGAATTGATATATGCTAATTGAGTGGCTCATGCAACAAATTACTTGATCTCATTGCATGGTGCACACAAATAGGCCATATTAATCCTTCTAAACATAATTATGACAAATTAATGCAATTTAATTCTATTTATTCCCTAATTGTGTGCCATGTGAAATTAATTACTTGATTTGTTTAATGGATCACTCAATTAGGTCATCTCGATCCCCATAAATATATTTACAATAATCTAATATAATTTTAACTAATTTTTCATAACTGAGTGCCCCATGCAAACAATCACTAAATTGGTTAAATGAGGCACATAATTAAGACATAAATAACCCCTTAAATAATTTTATGATATTTATTATCATTTCATACTTGATTTCCCTAATTGAGTTACTCATTCAACCAATATATCCATCTTCTATATAGGCTAAAACACTCTATTAAGGCATATCGAACCCCCTAAACATATTTACAATAATATAATGTGATTTGGGTCTTGATATGCTTAAATTGTGACAACTTAATGTGATTTTGGACTTAGTATGCCCTAATAATGAAATATTAATTAATTTAACCTAATTGTTACAACACAAAAATAATTATGCAAACCTAAAATATGTTAATTTAATTACAACAACCTAAAATGTTTTGTGACTCAATTTGGCCTAATGGTAACAAGCTAATGTGATATTACATAATTATGAGAACCTAATGTGATATGTACTAATTTTGAAAGCATAATGTATGTCTTAATTGAGCACACATTCAACCAATAACTTGATTTCTTTATTGAGGTACTAAATTGTAAAAAATCAAACCACATAATCATAATTGTGTAAAATTAATGTGATTTGGGCCCTAATTTACACTAATTGACTACCCCATTCAACCAACCACTAGAGTAATCAATTGCAGGACTCAATCAAATTAAATATAACCCTATAATCATAATTATAAAAAAATAATGTCATTTGGGCCCCTTATTAATACACACTATAGAAATAAATAATCTTATTTGAAATTAAAATTTAAATAAGTAAATAAATATTTTTATTAAAAATTAGGTTAAATTTTAGATTAATTTCTTTTAAAATTAAAAATATGGACAGTCTAAATTTATTAATGATATTTTTCTATGCAGGATGTACCACTAGGTCATCATCTCTATTCAAAATATGAGAGTGCTCACTTATTTAAAAAACTTGTCATACTTTTTATTTTTTTATTTTATTAGGTAAAAGGTCACAGGTTTTAATGGTCACATCAGTTATTACAAAGGAGAAAAGGATATAATATTTATGATAATATGGGATGCCTCTACTAGTAGTAATCAAGAAAGTAAAACAACCAAGAAAATAACATGTCAAGGGACTAAAACCAAACACAATTGAGCAGTGAAAAAAATTATCTTGAAGCGACCCTATTACACTCAGGAAAAGTTCCATGAAACTTATGCTAAGTGTAACTTATCCATGAGATGTTCAGAATATCCTTTGTGAGATAGATCCCTCTTGAGCCAAAGGTCATGCATGATAGTCAATTTTTATGCCTTTCTTCATTTTCTACACTTTAGTCCACTTCACCTTTTCTTAAATAGTATTTTGTTGGAGGGGTACAATGAGTTTGAATAAGTTCAAGGGCTATGATTTATCATTTGAAATAATTATTATTATATTGTCTTAAAGTTATAACCTTCTAAAATTTGTTTCAATATCTAGTTCCATCTCCTTAGAGATATATTGTACATGGGTTTCTAGAACAAAGTAAAAATCCCTCCTCTTAAAATCAGCACCATTCACATCTTGGTTGGGATCATCTTCAAGGGATGGGGATGAAACCAAAATGTCTTTTGGAGTATAAAAATTGTCCTTTTATTAATCACTACTCTCATTATCAATTCTAAACATAATATGCTCAAGGAAAGAAGCATTATACTAAGAAACCCCCTTATTTCACTTAACAAACTCACATGTTGAGGCTAAATGCCCTATTTAAAAATAGTTTCTATAGTTAAAAATAAATTTTTCATAATTAAGGGATTATTTCTAGACCCAATCTTGGACATTTAAATCCACATACTCCAAGAGATCTTCAAAGACCTTGAAGATAAACAAAATGTTTGAAAAATTAGAATGATAAATAGATTCAATATTGGAATCCACTACAACATATTGACCCAAAGTGTTCCCAATGGCTTTGAGATAGTCATCTACCAAAAGTTAAATGAGAAGTTAAGGCAGTCTCACCCAAATGGGTTTGTAGTTAAAAACCTCTATAAGGGGGTCTAAAGAAGGGTACCCTAAGTTAAACATCGGAATGCTCTACCCCCAAGACCATGATGAGTCTTGTAACACTATATTTTTATCATAGATTAAAAATGACAATAAATAAACCCTTGGTGTAGGGGTAGATGCCAATATTACCTTTCATCAACATTTTCTATTTCTTCATAATCCAGTTGTGTAGAGATGGAAGAGAAGGCCAAAGGTTGAAAAATAAATAGATCACTCCATGAGATGACAATACCTGCTCATATTCTCAAACCTCCTTTAATTGTTCTACTTTAAGGCTAATCACATGTATAACCTTGCTAGGATATAGTGGCTTTACATTTTTCTTGTTTCTAGATACTACCTCAGCGTAGGAAGGATGCCGAGGGTCATCCCTTGTATTATCGTTAGTTTTATGATCTACCCCTTTAGTAGTGTGAACTGGTTATGAACCTTTTACTAAGTGTAATTGTCCACCTTCACCAAAAATATGCTCTCTATTTTCATCACTAGAAATAGATCTATCATCTACTATTGCTAAAATGGATTATAAACTCCTATCACTATTATGTTTTTCAAATAGTAGTTTCTATTTTAAATAGTTGTTTTCAATGACAATGAAATTGGGGAAAGAGGCAAACCCATAGCCACCACTTTTAATTTTAAAAAAAACTTCCATAATGGAAAATAAGGTTGACTTTAGACAAAAAGCATCAAACCCTAACGTTTCTTCATTCAAGAGAGATTTGCCCACTTTGACCACCTCTTTCTCATGTGGTGGCCAACTTATTCATGGAAAATTTTGAAGAAAATGCTCTTTATTCCTTTCCTTTTAATATTAGGCTAGAGAACAAGTATTTAAACAAAACTAGTTTGTAATAGCAATATAGTAAAGATAGTTTGGAAGACCTTGAATCCTATCTAAACAATCTAGTGCCAAGTATAAAATTCATTAAGAAGATTGAGGCAAAAAGGAGCCTACCCTTCTTTGAAGTCCTTATTCTCTTTAAAAAGACAAATTTCTTACTAGAAAGGTTTTATAAAAAGTCACCCACACATACTTCTATTTGCATGCTTCTTCAAATTATCATATGGCATAAGAATTAGGGGTGTTAAAGACCCTAACCGCTAGAGTTTTCAAGATTTACGATGAGAACAAATTTGATAAAAGAAATTGAACATTTAAAAGGGGGTTTCAAGAGGAATGGTTATGGATGTATACAATTTTTTATGCTATTAAATAAGCTATGGATAGTCTTGGCAGACGACATAACAGGGAACATTCAACCAGGAGCCTGGTATGTTGAAACTAAACCAGACTAACACAAATGTTTTAGTGGTACCTCCAAGCTGTTGATGATCTCGAACTCTTAGGCTATCTTTTGGGCATTTTGTGATTATAAATAAATAAAGTGAATTTTCTAAAATATAACAGTTTCTGTTAGCGTTTCGAGTATCTAAAAGGGCACCATTTGTTGATACCGGATGAGAAGCTTTAGCACGTTTTACTTAAGCTCACCTGGCTAATTTGTTAACGTTCGATAAAGTTAAATCTGTTGAGGTTAGATAAAGGCTGTTTTAATTCAGTTAGAAACATTCTTTCCTATGGTAATAAATATTATATTAAAACAATGAAAGTCGCAATTCAAACAAACTCCTTGTGCGCCCACTTGCTTCTTGTCTTTAATTCATGAGTATGCCTGTCACTTCCCGTTGAACTCTGTATGAAAGGATTCTTCGTACCTGTAACTTTATGTATTATACTAAATTTACTGTGTTTTCTGGCATATGTCGAAAACCGCAAACCTCTCTGGACATCATATATGCACTAACTTTATGTATTATACTTTAAGAAAACTCAAAGCAATTGAATATCACTCATATGAGAGACCAGTTCAAGATATTCACGGCACAATTTTTACCTCAAAATGGACGCCCCATAAAGTATAAAGTAGCAATACAATACAATGCAATATTAATATCCAGGAGACAGCCTTGACAGGGAGCAGGAGGCTTGAAAACGGGGTCACAAGGTGGTAGTCCACCGACCTTAGCATTACACCCCGGCACGTGGCCTAGTTATCGTATATTTTTACACTTTCGTTGTTTCTTTATCTTTTGTTGGAGATTGGAGTTAATTTCTCCACTCCTCATGCAAGAAATCAATTAGTAAACTGTAGTTGAGCAATCAGTTAGTAAAGTGATAGTAAGCAATCAGTTAGTTAGCAAACAGTTTGTTAGAGAGTTAGTTTGCATGTAAAGACTAATTTTTGTCTTGGGTTTATTTTCTAGTTATTGTTAGTTTTCAATTCTATTTAAAGACCCTAAGGGCATATTGTAATTTGAACAAGATCAAGAAAAAGATCAGAAGATCAAAAGATTAATAAAATCTTGCTTTTATAAAGAAAAAAAAAACAAAAGAAAAAGAAGAGCGCCCAAGCTAGAGGCGTATTAAACAGAAAATTGCTCCGAAGAGCTTGATTCGAATGCCAAAGATAAAAGGCGTTGAAAGTTTTTTTTTAATTTGTTTATTAATTTGTTTCTTGTTTGCTGTCTGTATTCAGTTTTACAAGGCATGTGTTTTTCGTGTTTGAAAAGACGAGCTCCACAGAGCTTGTGTTACACAGCGAGTGAAGTTGTGAAGGTGTGTGTTGAACAGCGAGTGAAGCTGTCAAAGTGTCTGAAGATCAGACCGATCGTTGGCAAATCTAAACCAACGTGGAAAGAACCCAGCAGAGTTATGGGAGGATACCTGAGCAGTTACGCGTCAGGTGAAAGATATGTAAGCAAGCAGGAAGTTTGCAGTTTTGGACATAAGCATGTCCGTTGATAGCCTTTCGACAGGCTACTCCTCAGTCTTAAATGCTGAGTGAACGCTCATTGAGCAATTGTATTTGTCTGACGACAAGGTGGCGTATTCCACATATAAGGCGATGTATTTCGCAAGGCGGTGTATTCCGCATGAGAGGCAGTGTATTCTGCAAAAGAAAAACATCCTAGCTGAAGCTAGTAGATAGAGTGGACAAATTTAGGCATAGTAAATGCTAAAATTGTAAGTGGTAGAAATTAAGGGGGAGTGTTGGAGATTGGAGTTAATTTCTCCACTCCTCATGCAAGAAATCAATTAGTAAACTGTAGTTGAGCAATCAGTTAGTTAGCAAACAGTTTGTTAGAGAGTTAGTTTGCATGTAAAGACTAATTTTAGTCTTGGGTTTATTTTCTAATTATTGTTAGTTTTCAATTCTATTTAAAGACCCTAAGGGCATATTGTAATTTGAACAAGATCAAGAAAAAGATCAGAAGATCAAGAAAGATTCAAGAAAATCTTGTTCCATGATTGCTGTAGCAATCTATGTGTGTTCTATTTTCTTTGTGTTTTTTATATGATCTTATTTTCTAACAATCCTATCTAAACAATCTAGTGCCAAGTATAAAATTCACTAAGAAGATTGAGGCAAAAAGGAGCCTACCCTTCTTTGAAGTCCTTATTCTCTTTAAAAAGACAAATTTCTTACTAGAAAGGTTTTATAAAAAGTCACCCACACATACTTCTATTTGCATGCTTCTTCAAATTATCATATGGCATAAGAATTAGGGGTGTTAAAGACCCTAACCGCTAGAGTTTTCAAGATTTACGATGAGAACAAATTTGATAAAAGAAATTGAACATTTAAAAGGGGGTTTCAAGAGGAATGGTTATGGATGTATACAATTTTTTATGCTATTAAATAAGCTATGGATAGTCTTGGCAGACGACATAACAGGGAACATTCAACCAGGAGCCTGGTATGTTGAAACTAAACCAGACTAACACAAATGTTTTAGTGGTACCTCCAAGCTGTTGATGATCTCGAACTCTTAGGCTATCTTTTGGGCATTTTGTGATTATAAATAAATAAAGTGAATTTTCTAAAATATAACAGTTTCTGTTAGCGTTTCGAGTATCTAAAAGGGCACCATTTGTTGATACCGGATGAGAAGCTTTAGCACGTTTTACTTAAGCTCACCTGGCTAATTTGTTAACGTTCGATAAAGTTAAATCTGTTGAGGTTAGATAAAGGCTGTTTTAATTCAGTTAGAAACATTCTTTCCTATGGTAATAAATATTATATTAAAACAATGAAAGTCGCAATTCAAACAAACTCCTTGTGCGCCCACTTGCTTCTTGTCTTTAATTCATGAGTATGCCTGTCACTTCCCGTTGAACTCTGTATGAAAGGATTCTTCGTACCTGTAACTTTATGTATTATACTAAATTTACTGTGTTTTCTGGCATATGTCGAAAACCGCAAACCTCTCTGGACATCATATATGCACTAACTTTATGTATTATACTTTAAGAAAACTCAAAGCAATTGAATATCACTCATATGAGAGACCAGTTCAAGATATTCACGGCACAATTTTTACCTCAAAATGGACGCCCCATAAAGTATAAAGTAGCAATACAATACAATGCAATATTAATATCCAGGAGACAGCCTTGACAGGGAGCAGGAGGCTTGAACACGGGGTCACAAGGTGGTAGTCCACCGACCTTAGCATTACACCCCGGCACGTGGCCTAGTTATCGTATATTTTTACACTTTCGTTGTTTCTTTATCTTTAAACCCTGGACAGTCAAAAGGAATGTAGTGTTTTATTCTCAACTCAACAGCAGTTTAGTATTACAATATATTTATCAATTACAAATGTAAGTAAAAATATTCAATTAGTGTTCAAATGAAAAGAAATTCTTAAAGAAATGACTGATATGCAAACTTAAATATCCATAAAATTGTCTTGCAACATGTACGAAACTACTATTTGAGTTGAGAATAATGAGGAGTAAGTGCATTTCATTTAGGAAGAGCTTAACTGGTAAGCACAAACGTTGGCTGATGTTACACGAACAGAAATGACAAAAACAATTAGGTAGCTGTCAACGTGTTATTCAATATATAAAACTTACATCAATAACATTACATGTGAATGTAGGCGGAGTGCTGAGGGTGGCACAGTGAAAAATGAGAGGTGTAGAAGCGGAATCTCAAAATCTGAGTGCTTAACAGTTTTGGTTTGTAAAATTTGACAGAGAACAGATCGTCAAAATGATTGTACGCACTAATTAAAATAAGTTCCTCATTCAGGGTTTCACATACCCTACCATAGCCTATCAAACTGTAAATAAAGGTTAGATGATCCAGAATGGAAGCATAGCAAACTGTGATACTAAATGGGAGAGGGAAACTTTTAGAAACTTAAAAAAGAGCAAGTATTGAAATATATTCTTGGAAATAAATTCCTAAATGGTGAGTACTTTAGCCTAGCACCAAAAAAAATCTACATGGAATAATTGTTAATTATACAAAAATCCAATATAAACCAGATAATATAACTAGGAAGATGCAGTGAAAAAATAGATTCAATCTAGACAAAATAAACTATAGTTTTGCTTGTTTCAATCAACCGTGATAGTTCAAGTTATTACTATTGTTTCTTGGTAAAGATAAAAAGTTGTGATGATTGTATCAAGCTAGTTAATCAAAACATATGAAAATAAATCCATGAACATCTGAATACTACTGTAATTTATAGGAATTCAAAATTAAATGTAAATACACTTCCATACATTAGCTTTTTTTAGAAACTGGAGTTAATTTCTCCACTCATTGTTTAACTTCCCTCATGCACACATTTTGCATGATCAACTATTTAAATCATAGCGCAGTTTGCATAGAGAACTGTCAGTTTAACACTAGTTGATTTCCAGCTTTGTTTGTTCTTCAATTCTATTTATGTAGTTTTTGATCGCAGGTTTTAGGATTCAGAATTAATAAGATTCAAAAGATCCTTCTTTTATGATCTCTGTAGCAATCTGAGTATGTGCTTGTTCGTTTCTTGTTATTTTTTTAAATTTTATTCTCTCTGCTCTCCTACAAACTGGTATAAGAGCGTAGTACTTCTAGTCTACACAGGCTGCATTGAAGTATTTGGATGGATCATTATGTGAGGGCGACTAGCTAGTGCGCTCCAATATATGGTCAGCTGTGTCATGAGAAGAACTAAACAACTGAGTGGCGAGTGAAGCCACTAGAAAGAGCCAAGGCAATTTTTCTGAGTTTTTATGTTGAAGCATTCAACCCAGCTATAGGGGTCAAGTTGTCCAAAACCTCTAGGTTGTTGAGCAACAGAAAGGAGCCAGTGGTGTACAACCAGTTGTGAAGCGCTGCCATGCAGCCTATTGAAAAAAAAGCCCCTATTTGAAACGTTCTAGCAGTATTAGTCGAGGACCATGTAGACCCAAAGCACAGAGACCAACGAAGTCTATGAGTAAATATCCATAAGCATGTGAAATGATTGGAGAGGTATTTGGTGAGCCCATGCATAGAGACGAAGACAAGAAAGAAAAAAAAGAAGAAGCATAGCGAAGAGGTGCGCTTCAACCCTCCTTTCGTAGATGCTGTCACCCTTGGTCCCAGCTACATCCAAATCTTGTAAGCTATCAAAACACATTAGAGGATGGAGAATATAGACAAATTGCAGTCGCTATTCATTATGATCTTTCAGCTTGAGACATGGCAACAAACAACAACATTTCTCAGCTCTAGATTCCCATTTTTAATGGTAAGAATTATGATTTTTGGGCAATTAAAATGAGAAAATTGTTTTGCTCACAAGATGTTTGAGATTTGGTAGAAAAAGGCTTTGCAGAACCATAAGATGAGGCTACCCATCAGGCATTAACTCGAGCACAAAATGAAGAGCTTAAATAAAACAAGAAAAAGGATGTAAAAGCTCTATTCTTAATCCAACAGGAAATGGTTGAATCCATTTTTTCTAGAGTTTCAGGATCAATGAGATCCAAGTCAGCATGAAAAATCTTAGAGACCACCTATAAAGGTAATACAAAGGTGAAAGTAGCTAAATTGCAATCTCTTGGGAGAAATTTTGAAAATTTTCAAATGAATGATTTAGAGTCTATTTATTAGTTTATGGGTCAAGTATTGAATAATGTGAATCAAATTAGATCTAATGGAGAAACAATAACATATCAGAAGATCATAGAAACTTTTTTTAGGAGTTTACCCAACAAATTTGATGCAATAATTATAGTTATTCAGGAAACCAAGGATTTGGAATAGTTATTAGTAGATGAATTGATGAGATCTTTGTTAACACATGAATCTAGAATGAATAGGAATAATAATACTTATTTTGTGAATGCTTTCAAGTCTCAGGTATCATTTGGTAGAGGAAGAGGAAGAGGAAGGTCAAACTTCAGAGTAAGAGGTAGAGGAAGAAATGAAAAGAACAATCCAGATCAAGGTGAAAATAATAATCAAAACTACAACAATAGAGGACATGGCAACAATCACTTCCAAAAATATTCACAGAGGTTTGATAAATCTAACATTCAATGTTATTACTACAAAAAATATAGACATTAAGCAAGTGAATGCAGAAAGAAACAAGGAGATGTGGACAAGTAGAATGCTAATTACACAAATGAATATAATTCTAAGTTTGGAAGCTTATTCCTCACTTGTCATGTTGCTCAACAAAATGCTAGAGATATTTGGTTTTTAGATAGTGGATGCGGTAACCATATGACAGGGAATAAATAATTTTTTGCTAGTCCTGACGATTCTGTAATATTTGAAGTGAAATTAGGAAATGATAATAAAGTGGATATAATGGGTAAAGGAGTAATAAATGTTTTGGCAAAAAATGGTGAAAGAATATTTACTCCTAATGTTTATTTTGTACCTAGACTAAAGCATAATATTATGAGTGTTGGATAGTTAGTACAAAAAGCTTATAAATTATCTTTTATGGATAATGTTTGTACAATACTAGACAAATTTCCAAATGACAAGTTGATAGAAAAAGTGGAGATGACCAAGAATCAGATGTTCCCTCTTCGAATTCAGTGCATCCAAGGAGAAGAGGAAGCCCACTCTAAAACCATGCATCTAGACCAATCATGGCTATGGCATTTAAGGTATGAAAATTTATATTTTGGAGGTTTGAATTTGTTACAAAAGAAAAATATGGTGAAGGGATTACCACCAATAGAATAGCTAGGAAGTTCATGTGAGAGTTGCATTCTGGCAAAATAGCATAGAGAGAGCTTTCCAGTAGGAACTTCATATAGAGCAGGGGTAATATTAGAGCTAGTCCATAGTGATTTATGTGGACCAATGAAAACTCCATCATTTGGAGGTAGTTTTTACTTTCTAACCTTCATTGATGATTTTAGCAGAAAGACTTGGATATATTTTCTCAAAGAAAAGTCTGAAGCCTTTGGAAAATTTAAGGAATTCAAGGCTATGGTTGAAAATAAGAGTGGCCTTTACATCAAGGCACTTAGATCAGATAGAGGAGGTGAATATATGTCTAATGAATTTCAATATTTTTTCAGATATCATGGCATTAAAGGACAACCAACTACAAGGTATACACCACAATAGAATGGTGTAGCAGAAAAGAAGAATAGAACAATCATGGAAATGGATAGAAACATGTTGAAGGGCAAATATTTGTCAAATGAATATTGGGTAGAAGCAGTAGCATGTGCAGTATATATTCTGAATAGAAGCCCAAGAAAGAGTGTCAAGGATCAAATTCCACAAGAAGCTTGGAGTGGTAAGAAGCATACTATACATCATTTCAAAAAATTTGGTTGTATTGGATATTCTCTTATACCATCTACATTGAGAAGAAAACTTGATGATAGAGGTGAGAAATGAATTTTTATTGGCTATAGTGAAGAATCAAAGGTTTATAAGTTGTATAACCCCATTTAAAAGAAAGTGATTATTAGCAAATATGTGAATTTAAAGAAGAAGAAGCATGGGATGGAAGCAATGATAAAACCATCACAATTGGAGCACCAATTCCCCAAAATGAAGAAGAATTTGAAGAACAAAATTTGCAAGGTGATCAATCCTCTCTACAAGTAAGAACAAGCACTCCAATAAGAATACCTAGGAGCTTAGAACAAGTTGAATCATCTAGTCATGCATGCCATCCTATTCCCAATTCACAAGTAAGTGATGAATCAGATCCAACTCTTGCCACTTTAAGATCAAAACTTAAAGGTAATAAAATGAGAAACTTGAATGATATTTATGATCAAGAAGAAGAGAAGTTATATTTACGTTCAAATTTTGCCTTTTTCTCTCATGATCCTATGTATTATGAAGAACATTGGATAAAAGTAATGGATGAAGAGATGAATGCCATTGAGAGAAACCAAACATGGAATCTAATTAATCTACCCAAATGTAGGGATTGCATAGGAGTCAAATGGGTTTATAAGACCAAATTTGATGTAGAAGGAAATGTTTAAAAACACAAGGCAAGGCTAGTAGCAAAAGTTTTTGCACAAGAACATGGAATTGATTATAATGAAACATTTGCTCCAGTTGCTAGACTTGATACTATTAGAATGGTTTTAGAAATAGCTATGCAAAATAATTGGAAAGTATATCAAATGGATGTCAAATCAGCTCTCTTGAATGGTTTTCTAGATGAAAAAGTGTATGTGAAACAACCACCAGGTTATGAAGTGGATGGACATGAAAAAAAAGTCTATAAATTGAAGAAGGCCCCTATGGTCTCAAGAAAGCACCAAGAGCATGGTATAGTAGGATTGATTCATACATGACAAAAAATGGATTCAACAGAAGCAATAATGAGCCTACATTGTACACAAAAGTCAACAAAGAAGGTCAAATTTTGATTGTGTGTTTGTATGTTGATGATTTGATTTTCACTGGAAATTTGTCTATAGACACATTTAAATCAACAATGAAGAAAGAATTTGAAATGATAGATTTGGGATTAAAGAAGTATTTTTTGGGCATTGAAGTTGTATAATCTGAGAAGATAATTTTTATTTGTCAAACTAAATATGCAAAGAATGTGTTAAGGAGGTTTAAGATGTTGAATTGTAAATAAACACCTACACCAGTTGCTATAGGGACCAAAATTAGAAAAGAAGACAAAGGGTCTAATGTTGATTCTACAATATTCAAGAGACTAATTGGTAATTTGATGTATCTTATAGCTATAACAATAGATATCATGTATGGGGTCAACTTAATCTCTAGATTCATGGAGTCACCAAAAGATTGACATTGGCAAGTTGGAAAAATGATATTGAGATATGTGGCAGGAACAATAAAATATGGAATTCTATATTTTATAACTAATGATTTTGGTTTGATTGGTTATATTGATAATGATTTTGCAAGTAGCATTGATGATAGGAAGAGTACTTTTGAACATGCCTTTCTTTTTGGAACAGGTGTGGTCACATGGGCATCTAAAAAGTAACATATAGTGATACTTTCATCATCTAAAGTAGAGTATGTAGCAATCACATCAGCAACATGTCAAGAAACATCGATGAGGAGAGTATTGATAGATTTATTACAAGCACAAAAAGAGTCAACACCAATATTTTGTGACAACAAAACAACAATTACATTGTCAAAAAATCATGTTTTTTACAAGAGGAGCAAGCACATTGATACAATACTTCATTTTATCAGAGAGTTAGTGAACAATGCAAAAATCCATTTGGAGTTCTGAATATCTAAAGACCAATTGGAAGATATATTCACAAAGGCATTAGAAAAAGAGAGTTTTGATTATCTAAGACAAAATTTAGCCATTGTAAATGCTGAAGTAGTTAGTGGTAGAAATTAAGGGGGAGTGTTAGAAACTAGAGTTAATTTATCCACTCCCTATTTAACTTCTCTCATGCATGCAGTTTTCATGATCAACTGTTTAAGTCATAACATAGTTTGCATAGAGAACTGCCAGTTTAACACTAGTTGATTTCTAGCTTTGTTTGTTCTTCAATTCTATTTATGTAGTTTCTGATCGCAGGTTTTAGGATTCAGAATTAATAAGATTCAAAAGATCATTCTTTTATGATTTCTATAGCAATCTGAGTATGTGCTTGTTAGTTTCTTGTTATTTTTTTAATTTTCTTCTCTCTGCTCTCCTACACTTTTCAATCTAAAATTGTTATGTCTACCAACCTCAAGTTTTTTATTCAACTCAAAAATTCCTATTAATTTATTTTCCAAATGTTCTATAGCCTATAATGTTGTAGGCTTAAATGGAAAGCAAAAAAGATAAAAGTTAAAATAAAAAATAAAAAGAAGGAAATTGGTTCAATGGTCAAAAATCAATAGCTTTCTATGGTTAAGACAGAACTTCCTTCGTTGGTTGTTCTAAAACTCATTACAGATAAGGATTTAACATGATTTTGAAATATTAGATAGACTTAAAGAACATGTTATTTTACTAACCCTTGTTCCTGAGAGTGCAATGAAGCTTGCACAATCATTTTAGTACATTCAGCTCAAGCAGTTGGATGCGAAGCTCTGCAAATAAAGAAAACCCCCTACCTTTGGTATCTTTTGTAAATTTCACAAAACACATAAAAATTAAATTTGTTGAAAAGTTCCTACTGTTTACGTTGCGCTCCAAACAATGTTGAAATCACACTTTTTGATGAAATATTGAAAAAACCAAAGATATGGATATAACATATGACTTATGGAAGAAAATATATCAATGAGTACCATTGTGGAAATCAGATGAGCATAAGGATGGCATTTGATGAGGGATCATTACAATTGATTCTTATGCTCAAGTCCAAGTTGATTTTGCACTGGGACACTTTTCATCTACCAAATTCTAGACCTTTTGATAAAGGGTTTTGCTCTCAAATTTATCCATATCTTAAACCTATTGTATAAAGGGTAGCATATTTAAATCATTTTGATAGATTTTGTCACATTTCTGCTAAACAATTCTTTCTCAAAACATATAATACCTTAGTATGTATGGTGTGAAAGCTTTTGTCATTCATTACAGAAGAAGTAGCACTAATTATATCAAGGCCATTATTTTCCAGTATAAGTAGCAGATCAGACTAGATGATCTGGGACTTGATTGTGCTAGTTGAGATCAAAACACCTGACCAAATAGAATTTACTTTGACTTTAGGAAAAGTCTTAGATACCATAGAATAATGCACATCTTCACATATTTTTTATTTTCTCATCTCCTCTGCCTTTTGAGTAAGCACTTTAACCCTTTGCTCTAGATGCTTAATGTACTCTGATGTTTTAGATAGTTGTTTTGCCATTGAATGTTTTCCCTACACATATATGAGCATAGAGAAATATATTACAAAGAATAGACTTATTATGGGACTAAACCCTAAGGGTTACAATTCAAAATTTTGAAAAAAATAACATAATGGAACATACCATAATGTATTCATGGGGCAGTAAGGATCTCAACACAGAGAAGAGTGTCTTCATGTCTTTCCTCCTATTTCTTTTAGTACATTTGTGGATATCTTTGTTACCAATGACTGCAGCCTTATTGTGACCAGAATTATAGGTGTATTTAAGTTTTTTGTTTTCATAATCAAATAAACTAGAAATTTGGAGAAGGGAGGAAAAATTGTTGAAAAGTGATGCTCAAGTGCATTTCACTCAGTTCTATTTTTAGACTATTAATGTAAATTTAGTTTGCATGAACAATTTTCTATGGAGCTAAATTTAGAAATTTAGTTATTTTTTAGTAAATATATTCAATAATTAGAAGAGCATGTTCACATGCAATTCTATTAATAGATTTTAATTGATCTTTATTTTCAAGAAGTAGAAGGAAAATGATTCCAATTTTTTGAAGAAGTATTTTTTATTTTTACAACTCTTATCTCTTCTGTATTATGAATATTGCATATATTTGGCTATGATTTAATTTTATTTAAAAATTCTATATTTGGTATTAGAGCAGGTATTTTTCTTTTGGGTTAAAGATTTAGTAGTTTGAATTTTGCCAAAAAATTTATCATGTCAAATTCTAATTCCTTGCCCATTCTAAAATTTGATGGAAATGAGTATGATTATTGGTGTATCAAAATGACGACTTTTTTGATAGGAAAAGATTTGTGAGAGATTATTGAATTAGGTTATGTAGAGCCAGTTGATTGGAATGCCTTCATAGCAAATAATAAAATAGCTAAGAAGGAGGCTAAGAAGAAGAATACTCAAGCCTTATTTTATATTCAAATAGCTCTAGATAAGAGCCTATTTCCATGAAATGTAAGAGCAAAGATAGCAGAGGATGCTTGGAAGACTCTAAAAGAAGCTTACCAAGGTAGTGATCAAGTCAAAGTTGTCAAGTTACAGACATTGAAGAGAGAATTTGAGAATTTAAAGATGCAAGACGCTGAAAGTGTGAGTACCTATTATCTCAGAGTAAAAGATGTGGTCAATAAGATGGCTACACTAGGTGAAATTGTGAAAAATGAGGTTATGATCAAAAAGGTGTTGAAGACTCTCACACCAAGGTGGAACCATGTTTCCATAATCATAGAGAAAATCAATAATTTGTCTACCCTTCAATTTGATCATCTAGTTGGATCTTTGATGTCTCATGAAGAAAGATTGAGAGATTCATTTGGAGAAAGTGATGAGAAATCTTTTTCCTCAAAATTAAAAATCACAAAGAATGAAGACAGCAATAGTAGCATCAAAAGTAATCAAGGCCAAGGTAGAGGTAAAAATTAGAATTACCCAAGAAGAAATAGAGGTAGAGGTGGTTTCTGAGGAAGAGGTGGTTTCAGAGGAAGAGGTAGAGGCCAATTTGATAAAAGAAATATCTAGTGTTATCATTGTAATAGGTATGGCCACTTTAATTATGAGTGTAGATTAAAAGAAGGTAATAATGGTAAAAGCATTCATTATGCTCAAGAAGGTGATGAGAATCCTCTAGATAATTTATTTTTATCTTATGACAAAGCTAAAAATATTTCTAAAGATGTTTGGTATTTAGATTTAGGATGTTCTAACCACATGTCAGGAAATGAAAAACTTTTTTCTATAATGGATGAAAGTTTTAAATCCAAGATAAGACTTGGTGATGATAAATCATTGGAGGTTACTGCAAAAGGAGATATGGAAGTCCATAGAAAAGAAGGTATGAAGAGTGTTAAAGACATTTATTACACTCCAAATTTAAAGCATAATTTGTTAGGTGTTGAACAATTATGCGAGAAGAATTATAAAGTCATATTTAAAAATGAACAATGTATAATTTATGATAAGAATCAAGGAAATAGGGTAGTAACAGTTGTGCCTATGATAAAGAATAGGATGTTTCCGTCGAAGTTTGTTGAACATAACAAGAATCTTGTCAATATGGCATATGAAGATACAAGTTGGTTGTGGCATCTTAGGTATGGGCATTTAAATTTTCATAGTTTGAAGATTCTTACATTAAAAGCATTAGTTTTTGGTTTATCGAAGCTTGAAGAGCACAAGAAAGTTTGTGAAAGATGTACTAAAGGAAAACATGCAAGAGAGAAATTTCCAAAAGGCAATGCATGGAGGGCCCATTATCCACTCCAGTTAGTTCATTCAAACATTTATGGTCCTATGCAGACAAAGAGTTTGGGTACGTCATCATATTTCATTACTTTTATTGATGATTACTCACGATAGTGTTGGGTTTATTTTTTGAAGACCAAAGGTGAAGCTCTTGAGACATTCAAGAGGTTTAGAGCCCTTGTAGAAAATGACAAAGGGTGCAAAATCAAATGCTTAAGGACTGATTGTGGAGGAAATTTTTTTTCAAAAGCCTTTCAAGGTTATTGTGATATGCATGGCATTTGAAGACAACTCACCACTGCATACACACCTCAACAAAATGGTGTAGCTAAAAGGAAGAATCATATAGTGGTGGAGATGGCACGAAGCATGCTACAATCAAAGGGATTAAGTAATTCTTTTTGGGGAGATGTAGTTGCTACTGCAGTATATATTCTCAATCGGAGTCCCACTAGTGAACTTGACAAAATGACTCCATATGAAGCATGGTATGAGAAAATTACAAATGTTAATTATTTCAAAGTTTTTGGTTGCTTAGCCTATGTTCATGTTGCTAATCAAAAGAGGCAAATGTTAGATCCCAAAAGTGAGTCATGTATTTTTGTTGGATATAGTGAGGAAAGTAAGGCTTATAGGTTATATGATCCTCTCAATAATAAGCTTATTGTGTCAAGAGATGTGTTTTTTGATGAAGGGGGAGTTTATGGTCATCAAAAAGGCCATATGAAGAAGTCAAAATATATTTTAAATGAAGTTATTATGGATGATATTGATCATGGGTAGCCCACTAATATTTCTATTCCAAGTGCTACAAATCCACTAAATAACCCCTCATCTAGTTGTTCAATTTCAAGTGTAAGTTCATATTCAAGTCCTAGTTCTGCAAGGAAGGTAAGAAGATTGAGTGACATTTATCAGAGTTCAAATCAAGCACATGAAGAAAATCCAAGAGGTGAGACACTAAATTTTGCTTTACTTACCAAGGCTGATTTTGAACCATCATGTTTTGAAGATTCATATACTAATGAGGTTTGGATGCAAGCAATGTAAGAAGAGATGGATTCTATTCATAGAATGACACTTGGGAGCTTACAAAGCTTCCACATGACAAGAAAAAGATTGGCACCAAATGCATCTACAAGACTAAGTGTAACAGTGATGGAAGTGTTGAAAGGCATAAGGCGAGATTAGTTGCTAAAGGCTTCACACAAAAGTATGGGATTGATTATGAAGAGACATTTGCTCTAGTAGCAAGACAAGAGACCATTAGAATGTTGATTTCATTAGTAGCTTAAAAGAACTGGAGAATCCATCATATGGATGTGAAAAGTGCCTTCTTGAATGGTTACTTAGAAGAAGAAGTATATGTGAAACAGCCACACGGCTTTGAAGTGCAAGGAAAAGAAAATCATGTCTACAAGTTAAAGAAGGCTTTGTATGGCCTCAAAAAAGCACCAAGAGCATGGTATGGTAGGATTGATAGATATTTTCAAGAGAATAGCTTTCAAAGAAGTAAGAGTGAACCTACCCTTTACTACAAATAAGAAGGTAATGATATTCTGATTGTAAGTTTGTATGTTGATGACTTGTTATATATGGGTAGTAGTTCTATGATGAAGGATTAATTCAAAGTTTTCATGATGAATGAATTTGAGATGAAAGATTTAGGCCTTATGAAATATTTTTTAGGAATGGAGGTTTATCAATGGGAGAATAAAATTTTCATTTGTCAAACAAAGTATGCTAAAGATATGTTGAAGAAACTTGATATGGTTGATTGTAAACTAGTTTCCACTCCAGTTGCTCATGGAGTTGTGTTGTGTAGAGATGATGGTGCTGAAAGGGTTGATGAGACAGCGTATATAAGTGTTGTTGGAAGCTTAATGTTTCTAACTCATACAAGACCTGATATTGCTTATTCAGTTTCACTTATTTTGAGGTACATGACAGAGCCATTAGAAATACATATGAAGGCAGCCAAGAGAATTTTGAGATATGTGAAAGGCACTCTAGATTTTGAAATTCATTACTACACTTTTAAAAGGTTCAATCTTGTTGGTTTTAGTGATTCTGATTGGGGAAGTAGCTTGGATGAACAAAAGTCAACATCTGGGAATTGTTTTTCTTTTGGTTATGGTTTGATTACTTGGAGCTCAAAGAAGCAAAGTATAGTTGCCCTTTCTTCTACAGAAGCAGAGTATGTTGCAATCACTTCAGCAGGGACACAAGCATTATGGCTTAGAAAACTTCTTGAAGAAATTGCAGAGATTCAAGTTCAGTCCACATTTATTTTTTGTGATAATATTAGTGCTATTAAATTGGCTAAGAATCCTGTCCATCAAAATAGGACAAAACATTTTGATTTAAATCATCATTTTATTCGAGATTTAGTGCAGATGAAGCTAGTAGAATTGAAATACATCGACACTAAAGAACAGTTGGCAGATATCTTCACGAAAGTAGTCGCAACAGATCAATTTTTGACACTCAAAGATCAAATTGTGAGCCCGCTCAACATCAAGGGGGAGTATGTTGAAGTGCAGTTCACTCAGTTCTATTTTTAGACTATTAGTGTAAATTTAGTTTGCATGAACATTTTTTTGTGGAGCTAAATTTAGATAGTTAGTTAATTTTTAGTAAATATATTTTTTAGAAAAAATAAAGCCTTAGAAAGGCTAGCGTTAGTTTTAGTTGCTATTACATGCAAATTATTATTTAGATAAATTTAAAATATTTTATTCAATAATTGGAAAAGCATGTTCACATGTAATTCTATTAATACATTGTAATTGATCTTTATTTTCAAGAAGGAGAATGATTCCAATTTTTTGAAGAAGTATTTTTTATTTTTGCAACTCTTATCTCTTCTGTATTATGAATATTGCATATATTTGGCTATGATTTAATTTTATTTAAAAATTCTACAAAAATGGCAGGAGGAATGTCTACTGGTCAAATTTCGAGGCTGTTTACACGTAGAGTGGCCGATGTTGCCAGAAGAGCCATCGCACTTGAATATAGGCGAATGAAATAACCCACAATCGACCCTCTCCATAGTTTTATCAGTAAACTTCACTTAGTATTAAACAACTTTGAAAATATCGAAACTTCTGACAGAGTATCTAGGAGGAAGACGATCCACAAATTATTTGCTTGGGGAAACCTTTTGTATTACTAAATGGGTAGATTCCTGACATTCTGGATGAACATATGAAACGATCTATTGCCAGATCTGAAATTTTAAGATAGACTTAAAAAAGAATAAGAATTTTATAAAATCAGAAAGCCAAGAAATAAGAACCGTAGAATATTGAAGCCTGACCTGTCGCAAGTCGAGGAATGGTCTGTGATGCTGCCGACAAAATAAAGAAAAATATGATCGATTTAAGAAAGCTGTCCACAATCCTACTTCTGAGAGACGGCCTTAAATATACTTGTTTATGTTGATTTCAGAAATGTTTTGGTGGCTACGAAACTTACTTTTAGTGGAGATGAAACGTAGTATATATGGCCGCATCACTTCTGTTAACCCATATCTTCTTTCTGACAATCTGTGAAACTTTAACACGCAGTATAACATTATAGTGACATACTATAATGTCATATTTTCAAATCATGGAACCCTAACTCACCTACAAGTACCTACCATTAGTTTGGTTTCTGGAAGGGTTAGGCTAACTCGGGTTTGTTTCAACAAACAAAGAATAATAATGTTTCAACGCTTAAAGTCTTCGTCCTTTATTATTCGTGTGTAACAGGTTGTTAAGGATTTAGAATTAGGGATAGTATAATTGTAAAAAGTAAAAAACAAGTGAATGATAGAAAAGGTTATGTTTTTAAAAGGGAGATTATACGTTTAAATTTTATAAACGTGAAATATGTATGTTTTATATTTTAAATATAGTTAGGTATTTTTATATAATAAAATAATCAAAAATCTTGTAAACTATAAATTCTGTTATAAATTATAATAAAGACTCTTAACATTGTAAAATTTAAAAAGATTCTAATTCTAATTCCATTTTCTTTTTTATTTTAAAAAATTAAAAATTAATTCTTATATTTATAATTTTTAATAATTAATATAGCATTGATGTTGTTTTCTTCAGAAATATGATAAGCTAGCTCAATATAAGTCTTTCCTATAACTTTTAGTAAACAGACATATTATATTATTCCTATTATTATAATGATGGTGGTGTTTCCTTTGAATTTCATGGTGCTATTTCTTTCAAACCGTAATTTAAGTAAACATACATCTGTATCGTATTCCACATTTAAAAATAATAATTTTATGTCAAAACAAATTATAAACAATTTACTACCGTAGAACCAAAAATTGTGGGGACAAATGAACTTCAACAATAAGAATGAATGTGACTTTGCCTGCTATGTGGAGGAAATGATTTGTGCTTCCGCGAGGAATTGTTAACTGGAATATGATATCATGTTTTAGAGGTTGTGCATGTGGACGTGGAAGAAGCTTGTTGTACCTTATAGCGTGATTAAAAAACATAGAAAATGAAACAGACCCAATAAGATGTAGATTAGAAATCTCCCAGTACAATAATAGATGTCTACGTGCTCGTAATTTGGAGTATGCCTCCGAACCTTTACTATCCACTTAGAAAGTGCAAACAAAGGAAAATTTACCTGCACGATTATGGAAATTTAGTGAGAGTTATTTGGATGATGTTTACAATTCTATTCGTGAATCATTAACATTTACTAAATTCTTTTCTTCTTTTTGTAAATTATTATTTCAGTTAAATCTTTGTTAATTATAGTTTTTTAATAATTAAATCCACTTTTTCTATTAATTTATTTACAAAATATTGAATAAATGTTATATTTTTATTGATTATGCAACTCCTTCAACCTTAAATTTGATGAATTGCCAAAAATATCACATATATAAATATTTAAGCTTTGAGTTCATCCTCATCTAAAACTATGATTTACTACTTGAGCTATTAGATTTAAGATATCAATCCAAAGACATTTAGACCTCATGTTAAATTACATTGGTAAAAATAAACCTTGAAATAAAATAAACTTATATTAACAATGGTCTTTATATATTTCTTGACATATTGATAGGAATTTTTAGATGATACTATGTAAACTATATTTTTTATATTTGTAAATAGACAATTCAATTGAATGTATAAAGTAAATATAAGAGAAAGAAAGATTTTGATAATTAAACATATGAATAGGAGTTGTTAAACAACTAAATATTCATTGAACATAATATGTTCTAAACTTGCTGCAAATTTCACTACTGTTGTAAGACTAAAATAGGGGCTTACACAAATTTAAAATCGATGAGTGCAATTCTTAAAAAAAAAACTGACTTCTTTATCGAAAAATGAAATGGTTACAAGCATATTTAAAATAATAATTTACACCACTATCGACCACAACAAAGGTGGAATTAAACTCACACATCAAAAGAACTAACAAATTGTAAGCTAATTTTTTTTTATAGTCAAAGTAAGGTAAGTAACTACAACCTAAAATAGAACAATTTTAGTTTATTTTACCCTATCAAAAAATAGAATAGTTATTATATGCATGTATTTGTAGTGTATTAAAAATTGAAAATATTACACTAGATTTTAAGTACTTTTCTCTCAAACTTTTCCTCAATGTTTAAGGGAAAAAATCTCAATTGCTTGCAAAATGAATAAAATTTGTCTTTTGTAATTTATTTCGTAAAGATATCTATGTTAGTTGATTCTCTATATTGAAAAATTGTAATTGCACTTCCCTTTGTTGAATCAAATATCTAATGAGATGATAAAAATTCTCTATATGTTTCGTTCTTGTACAAAGAATATGATTATTTTTTATTTGAATGGTGCTACTATTATCACGATATATGAGAATGGGAGAATTGCATTATTTTTGTAAATTTTCTAAAACTCTTTATAGCTAAAATAATAGACAACATGTTGAGGTTGCTTTTATATACTCTACCTTTGCTATAGAATGAAAAAATATTTGATTCTTATTTTATCTCCAAGTTATAATGCCACTTCAAAGATTAAAATAATACACTAAATTTGATTAATAATCATAAATTGACTTGGCCCAATCTAAATATAAAAAACCAACTAATTAAATATTATTTCATGATTTATAATGAATTCCATGATCCACCATAAATTTGATATACCAAAGTATTATTTTTTAGCTCTCATGTGATATTCATGTGGATTTGTCACAATTTTTGAAATAATACTTTTTGCTTAAGAAATATATGGTCTAGTAGCTACTTGATACATCAGGATACCAACCATACTTAGAAGTCAAGTCTAACTCACACTGCTACTCTTATTTTCCTTTCTTAAACTTTTACCTTAGGTTGATGAAGTTTCCACTTCCTTTCACTTTTCCATTTTTAAATGTCTCAATGTATTTTGGTAAAGTTTTGCTTAAAATTTAAAAATTCCATCAATTGACTGACATAATTCCACACAAAAAAATTAATGCATCAATATAAGATCAATCATCTCAAAATATTTCATCTTTTTCATAAATTAATGCATCATGTCCGAATTATTACCTATAAAAATCAATCATCAACATAAATAAAAACCATTAAAATTTGGTTACCTTATATTTGCACATAAAATGATTGAGAATTTTGAATTCTAGCAAAGCCATGCTACTATAAATAATCTCCAATTCTTGAATACCAATCTCTATGAGATTATTTCAAGCCATACAATGATGTCTTCAATTTACATACTAGATATTATTTCTATTTTTTACATCAAAAGTAGGTAAATGTTGCACATAAACCTCTTCCTCAATGAAGGCATTCAATAATGTTTACTTCACATCCATTTGATTAATTGCCTACCTATTAAGGGATGCCAATGCTAACACTATTCTTATTGTATCCCAATGAGAAACTAGTCTAAATGATTTTTAATAGTATAATCCATATCCTTGTGCATATCCCTTGGTTACTAGCCTTACCTTATGCCTATTTTTACTTCACACTTATATTTTGTTTTATATATCTAATTTACTCATATTTCCTCTTTATCTTTTGGAATATCAAATAGTTCCCAAGTTTCATTCCTCAAAATTTATTTCATTTATTCTAACATTTTCCCACAAAAAACTCCATGTTCCACTACATCTTCATAAGAACTTGGTTTAACTTGAATTTCAAAAAAACATCATGGTTAATAATATGATTTGTATACTCTCAATTTTTAGTCTTTTCATAAATTTATTTAATAATTTTTACCTTCTTTTGGGAGTTTAAAGTTGATTTTAGATTTACACTTATGGTTAAGAGAATTTCTTCATGACAAAATTGTATTACCATAGGGGCTTGATTTTTTACTAAGACTTATGGAGAGAGGTGTAATGTCATATTGGAATGACTCTAGTTCCACAATTTTTTGTCTTACCTAATGTTATCCTTCTTGACACACTCCCTATTCATCAAATATCATAGCATGTGATAAAATAATTTTTTTAAAAAATTTAGGATTCCAAAATTATATGCTTTATTCATTTCATAAAAAACTATAAAAAATGCAAGACTAATTATTTGCACTTCTTTCTAGTTTCATTTAGGAGATGCACATAAAATATTGAACTAAAAATTATTGAATAGTTTTTACTCATATTTTTATTGTGTACAACCAATGTACCTTTGATAATGACTGTTATTGACTTATTATCTCTATACTTAACCTGACTACTCTTAATTTCAGCAAATTTTAAAAATAAGTCCTTACTGAATGCCATATGATTAGAGCATTTGATATCAAGAAACCATAAATGATTTTGAGACTTTTTAACAATACAAAAATAAAAAGAATATTACATCCAAAACACTATCCTTCATTATGGGTAAAATTTACCTTCTTTTTTTTATGTATCCAGAATGCTCTCCTTCATTATAAGTGAAATTTGAATTCTTATATTTATGTGACTCTATTTAGTTCTACATTATTTCTTAAAATGAGAAAATATTTTACAATAAACCAATGTACCTTTGACAATGACTTTTATTGACTTATAATCTCTATACTTAACCTAAATACTCTTTATTTCAGTAAATTTTAAAAATAAGTCCTTACTGAATGCCATATGATTAGAGCATCTGATATCAAGAAACCATACATCATTTTGAGACTTTTCAACAATACAAAAATAGAAAACATATTAAATCCAAAACACTCTCCTTAATTATGAGTAAAATTTACTTATTTTTTTTTTTTTTTTAATGTATCCAGAATGCTCTCCTTCATTACAAGTGAAATTTGAATTCTTATATTTATGTGACTCTATTTGATTCTACATTGTTTCTTAAAATGAGAAAATATTTTACAATAACAGTAGTTTATATACTTCTTATCTAAATTTACATGTCATTCACCTCTAATTCCATGGCTTATTCCTATTCACTTTTAATAATATAATGTGTCCCCCTTCTCTCTTGGTAACTATCATTGATGCTGCTTCTTTCTTCAAATTTAGCTTTTGTTGCAAATGATTTTTATAAACTTTATAGAGTTTGTTCCATTATACTTTCATGAGATGAAAATAATTCCATGAGATAATATAACTTTAGTGTTTCCATATCCTTACTTTCTTCTATTACAATAACTAATGAATTCCGTTTTATTGGTAACCATTTAAAAACATTTTCTAAAATTTCCTTATTTTTAATGATATCTCCATTTCTTCATAATTGATTAAAAAAATATTACACTAAAACATAGAAATAACTTATCTTCACACTATCTTTCATTTAAATATTGTCAAATTATCTCCACAAATTTTATAAGTGAACTAGTTTGACTTTATGCCTTACTAGGTAAAATGCAATGTGTCACATGATTCCTTAGAATTAACTATTGCATAAATTATGGGGAAGGTTCTCACATCTAGATCACTTTTGAATTAAAAATATTTCATAGGCATTCTTTTGCTTTGCCTCTTTCTTTTCATGGCTAATAGTGTAAACATGCCCAAAATGCTTACAAACCCTACATGCAATCATCTTTACATGTGTCTTTTCACACCTTACGCATGGGAGCCCAATTTTTTTTAGAGGTGCTGAAGGGGAATACATAAAATATATTAATTTAAATAATTGGTGTACTGGGTGTTTTCATTGTATTCAAAATCGTCTTGAAAGTGAGCTTGTTTGAGCTTGTAAAGGAGCTTTTTGCCTAGTTTTGAGTTTCTGGACTCATAGGTCTATTAAATGGCCCAAAATAAATTTAAAACCACCTATAATGTTTAAAATTCTCGTTAAAGATCCTAAGAATCTTATTTTTCATTAGAATCTGGCACGTTTGGGTGCCTAAAATGCCTTAAATGGCTCAAAAATACATATTTTTGAAATTATTCAGAGAAATAAATGGTATAAAGACATTTAATATGTCTAATGGGACATAAAACAACATTATATGGTACTTATAGCTCTTCTTAAGAGTTTACATGGTGCCTAGCTGAGCAAAAGGGTCAAAAACCCATTTTTGGCATTGTTATAAGTTTAACGGTGATTTTTGCCATTGTTGCAGGTATTGAAGGTTTTCAAAATCTCCATTTTCATCCTCATAAACATATCATGAATTTATATAAGTCTTATACAAGGATATAAGTGGTTTCTAGGATTCTAAATGGCCTTTGGAGTAGTTTTCAAGATGACTGGTTCAAGGTGGTTCAAGCTTATGACTTCCATCAATGGAGTCTAAGTGAGTTGTAGGTATCATGGAGTTTACTTTAGGTTTAAGGAGAAAATAAAGTCAAAAATATAAAATAACCTCAAAAATCAAAGTCAAGTTGAAATTTGAAGATAACCTCCATGATCAGTTAAGCATAAAGTGTTAAGTCAACTAACTTTTGCATAATATCTTCTAAAAGTTTAAGTTGGGGAGTTTTTTTCTTAAAGTTTAAAGAGTTTAAATAAATAAAATGGAGGGGGAGGTTGAGAAAATCAAGTGGGAGAGCTTTGGAGGTGTAAGGATAAAATTTGGAGTATTTTAATGATTTTTTAGATATTTTGAGGATATTTCTCTCTTCTCTCTTCTCTCTCTCTTTCCCTTTTCTCCTTTATCTCCCATTTATTCCCATTTTTTCAAGAGAATCTCATTTTACAAGGATAAACTCTATAAATTTTTTTAAGGAACACCTTTTGAATCAATAAATATCAATTTTTACCTATTTCTTGCCTTTAAATTGTGCTTAGCAAGCTTGTGCATGATGGCCTTGTGAAGAAGTATTCTTATATGTCAATTGTCCTTCTTTCTTGCCAAATTTTAGGTGTTTTCAAGTTAGTTTTAGGTCTAAACTTGAGATATTTCCATCATTGATGGATGTTTGGTGTGAATTTCAAAATTCCTCTTTACTTCATATATTATTTGGTAAGCCTAGTTTATGAAACACTTATGCAAATTAATTAGTTTGTGAGGTTGTGGGAGCAAGAATTATATTATGCTGAATTAGTTTTTATTTCATGCTTATATGAGCGTCAATTAATTTTGAGTTAGATTTTTTAGTTACGTTATACCCCCCTCTCTACCTCTTTTCCAAGAAGAAACATTAGTTTAGGTGATCTAGCAAGAGGATGTCGGCCTTCTTCAGAGGTTTAACCTCACTACAGGATACCCACTACCTGAGGTTGCTCCAATATTGTGGTTAGGAGTGAGAATACCTAAAAACATATCCCACAAGGGTGCAATTCTATGTCATAATAGTTTTTTGCACACTTGATGGGATCACTTTTGAATAAAATTAGTCAAGTTTGATGCTAGTTTGATCAATTTACAGTGGTTATAGATTTCTTCTTTTAGTATCTAGAAACTTTGAGGAACACTCAACAATCCAGTAGTAGATCAATAACTATCTTTCATGCCAAAGGTAACTACAAGATCATATTTTAGAGGTATTCCTTTTGAATTTATTGAATTACCTTTAAAATCATCGAGAAGGTTAAGATTTAATAATAATCACCCATACATGGGAATATTTCCTCCAAAACAAATCTAAAAATATATCTCTACAAGAAGATCTTGGTTGGGTCCTTTCACTACCATGGCAGCCCCTAGAGCTTTCCCTTTTGTAGCTTTCAATGTTCAGAGTCCTTTGAACCTCAAACAATATGATCTTATTCTAGTGGTAGCTATTAAAATTTATTTTTTCATGGGAGACAAATCTAAAACCCCTTATAATCACCTCAGGGATATATCCAACATTTGCAATATTAGTAATGTCAGTGAGGAAAATGTAGCTATCACGTTATTAGCCATTTCTTGAAAGGGTAAAGCCCTGGACTAGTATAAAAGCCGTAAGGCTAACTTGATCACATCATGGAACTAGTTCGGTGATGTATTGTGTAAGAGATTTGAAGATAAGATTGACCACTTGTCACTTGCCGAATAGCTAACAACAATCATGAGGGCTCCTCATGAGATTATGCAAGATTTCAATACTAGGTTTCAAAGGATATGGGATAGGATTCTAGTCTCTATTAGGCCTACTCCTAACTATGATTTCATTTACTATTTGAAATATCTTAATAGTGATATTGCATCAATGATTCAATTTATAATAGGGAATACACTGCCAAATGCCTATGAGGTGGTAATCAAAGTAGAGAATAGTCTAGTATAAGCTAGCAAGCTTACACCTAGGCTGTTAATGCGTTTATTTCCTGAGATTCAATCACCTCCTATTTATATTTCTCCCCTTGATGTCATTTCTCCTATGCCAACACTTGATACCATACCTACAACTAAGCAAGAAAATGCTTCAACTAGTCAATCCAGTGACTCTCAAGAAAATAAAAAATTCCAAGAGCTTATGAGCATGATTAAATCCTTTAGTAATGAACTGGTGGATGTGAAGAGGCAAGTTCAATTCAATAAGCCTTATCAAGTTCCATATAAGCCTTATTAATAGTATTATCAAACATGTAGGCCACCCTATAAAGGAAATTTCCAAGGATAAGGTCAAGGACAAGGGTAGCCTAAATATGCTAGACATAACAACTATAATTTAAATGCTTCAAGCATCTATAATACTTTGGTCCCTACTCTAAACAAAATTTCTCAAGAAATTGAGGTTATCATGCCTTAGAATTAGTCTTTTGATTAGTCCATTATCCCAAACATTAAGTTTAATCAGCCTTTCAATGATCAATGGTAGCAGGGTGATAGCTATGGATACAATCAAGCTCTTATGACTCAGAATATAGAAATGCCTATGATGACAAAACTAGAAGAGCCTCAACAAGGCCAAATTCCTAATGAAGAACCAAACCAATTTGGTGCTACAATGGTTAATTATGAGCATGAAGAGTGTTATGCACTCTATGAACATGCTATTTCTAGCCAAGCATGAATTCCAATGGTAGTTAATATAAGGTTCAAAAGAAGGAATATGGATGGTAATCAAGAAGCAGTCAAATATCTCCTACTATTAATCCATTACTATCAAATCCAAGTGAATCTATTATTTCTATAAAGGTTCCAATACTTCCATAGAATTAGAATGAAGGGAATGCCTTTGTATCTCAAAACTCACAAGTTTAAAGTACAGTTTTTGACCCCAAAGCACAAACAAAATTTGGTGGTTTGCCCATCAATATTGTTAAATAAATGAAAAATTACAATGTCAATGTACCAATGTGGGATGTTATTTCTATGCCTGGTTAGGTAGATATCCTTGAGGAAGGTTTATCAAAGATCAATGTTTTTAAAAAACCACCAAATAAAGAAACTATGATTCTCACCAACACAACCAAAGGGCCTAATGAATGGAAATCAAGCAAAGTGGTCAAGCCTCATCCTTTCTATATTTCTATAATCATTGGTGATTCATTGGTACATAACTACATGGTAAATAGTGGATCAAGTAGTTTGGTGATGCCAAAGTTAGTAGTAGATCAACTTGGTTTAAAGTAGAAACCCTAATCTCAAAGATTTTTGTAGCTTGATGGATCTTCTACCAAACTAGTTAGTATTATCAGAGGTCTTCACTTGAACTTACATGCTTGTCTTAGTGTTTTGGTGGCTCAAGACGTGTTGATTTTAGAGGTGCCTCCTCATTGTACTTTATGTTAATCTAGAGACTTCAAAGCCAAAATTGGGGGTTATCTAGTAGAAAATTGGTCCTACATGGCTTCCAAAACAAGGTATGGGATTGAGGTATCCATCAAAGCTGAGCCTATTACACAATTTAACATTGAGCCTTATGGGCTAGATAACCCAAACATCAGTTATACCATTCTTGATGAAGATGAACACCTGGTTAGTCAAGAATTAAATAAAACACCTGATAGGTTCCTAGATGAGTTGTGGAATGAAAATCAACTAATTGACCCTTTAGATGGTATTAAGAAAAAAGACATGGGGGTCTACTTCTTGCATGAGGAGAATGAATTCTATCTATCTCTCACTAGGCCTCATGATGATACTACTGGTTTATGGAAGTTGTTCTTTGATGGCTCAAAGAGAAAACATGGATTAGGTGAAATGTGAAGTTAATATCTACCTCTAATGATAAGTAATTTTATACTTATAAGTTCCAATTTAGTTTCTCTTGTAATGCGACTGAGTATGAAGGTCTTATCCATGGCCTAAAGTGGGCTAGTAAGAGGGGAATCAAGTAATTACAATTATATTGTAGATAGTAAGATGATAATGCATTAGGTTAGAGGCTAAAACATCACAAAGAGTCCTTCGATGAGATCTTATAAACATAGATTCTGGGATATACTTGAAGACATTGAGGCCTTTAACATCCAATTAATGTCAAGGAAATAAAATTAACATGCTGATAGGTTAGCAATTGTGGGGGCTCAGTTTGATATCCAAAATGAGTTGAAGAAGTCCAAAGTATAACAACATGTTAAAGTGGTAGTGAGACCATCAGTGACAGATAATGAGGCTCATTGATAGGTCTTTGATAGTGACAAGTAGATTGCTTGTTTCTTGTAGCAAGAAGTAGAGTTTTCCTCAATGAACCAAGAAAATTTTAACATCACTATAAGGATCAAATTGTTCAGCTGAGGTCTAAAAAACTTCCTAAAGGGCTAGTCACCCTTGAAGGTCTTTTCCATGAGGGAGACCATATGAGGAAAGATAAGGTAGTGATGTCAACTGATGAGGAAAACTATGAAAGAGTTTTTATTTTCAAAGAGAACCTCCTCAAGCTTGGGAAAGTAAGCAATGAGGAAGAAATGCACACTTTCATTAAACTTTGTAAATAATATTCAAAAATATTTTCTTTGGAATACAATGATTTGAGAGGTTTTGATCTCAAGCTAGCCCAACACACTATAAAACTGAAGGCTAATTCTAGGCTTATGAGGTAGAAGAAAAGACCTGTCAACCCAAAAATGGAAGATCTAATGAGGAAAGAGTTGGCTAAATTGATAGAATCCAATATCATTTTTCCCATCAAGAACTCCTCATGGGTAGCTAACCTTATACTTGTAAGGAAGAAGAATGGTGAGATCCAATTGTGTGCAGATTATAAAGACTTGAACAAGGTCTCTTTGAAAGATCACTACACATTACCATCCATGAAACAAATCTCTGAAATGGTTGCTGGTTTAAAATTCTTCTCTTTTAGATGGGTACTCAGGATACAACTAGGTGTTGGTAAGAGAAGAAGATCAATACAAGACTGCCTTCACCATAAAGTGGGGCACATGTGCTTATCATAAGATGCCTTAAGCCTATCAAATGCTGGAGCCACTTTTCAAAGAGAAATGGACATGGCCTTCCAAGGATTACTAAATTAGATGGTGTTTGTCTACTTGGATGACATAACAATTTTCTCTTAGAGGACTAGTGATCACTTAGATCACCTAAGATTGATCTTTGAAAAATGCGAGGAATAGAGGATCTCTTTGAACCCTAAGAAATGTGTATTTGTTGTCCATGAGGGAAAACTCTTGGGACATATTATCTCAAAATAGGTATTAGTTATCAACCAAAATAGAACAAGTGACATCTTGGAATTATCCTTACCCGAGCATAAGAAGGGACTCCAGAGTTTCCTTGGGAAAGTAAACCTTGTGAGAAGGTTTATACCTAGTTTTTTAGACATGGACAAACCCATCACTACCATGCTAAAGAATAACTAAGTGTTCACTTAGTCAAATTAAGGTAAATTAGTATTTGAGGCTATCAAACAAGTCATTACCCAAGAACCCATGCTTATGAATCCTAACTTTTTAATGGATTTCATATTATATACCTTTACCAATATTGACAATATATTAGCTATATTGATGCAAAATATTAATAAATAACTTAAGCAACCAATAAATTTTTTTAGTGAAGGGCTTGAGAGGTATGAGGTGAGGTGTACTTTCATGGAAAAGCAAGTCCTTGTAGCGGTAAGAAGCCTTAAAAAATTTAGGTCAATGCTCTCTAATAGAAAAATCTATCTTATGGTGTCTCATCCTAAAATGAGAGACTTCCTTATTAACAAATATTTGAACATAAAGATGGCTAGTTAGATTACCAAGGTCAAGGAGTATGATGTGGAGATAAAGGTTAGTAAGCTAGTGAGAGGCAAAGGATTGTCTGAGAATATGGTTGATGGACTTCATGAAGACAAAGAAGTTGTCCTAGTGACACAAGATACCTCATAGATAAATGCACTTCCACCTCATTTTAGTTGGCTCTAGGATGTGACATATTTATTGATAATAGGTGAATGCCCATAAGGTATGGACAAGGCAAAGAGAATGTATTTTAGACTTTAGTCTATACCTTATGCATTGGTTGATGGGGTTTTATTTAGAAAGGACCTCAATGGAGTGCTCCTAAGATGCGTAGATGATGACCAAGTGATAAGGCTCTTGGAGTAGTTCTATGATGGGCCTACAAGAGGCCATTTTTCTCCAAGGACTATAATAGTAAATATGATGAAAACCAATTATTATTGGCCCAACCTCTTCAAAGATACATATGCATTAGTAAAAATGTGTCAAAAGTGTGCTGTCTTTATGGGTAAGTAAATATTGGTAGCCCTTCCTCTCAATCCAATTCAGGTAAAGCAAACCTTCAAGTAGTGGGGTTTGGACTTCATAATAATGATCAACCCACATTTCAATGGAGGAGAGAAATGAGTACTCACTACTACCAACTACTTCACTATGTGGGTAGAAGCAATTGCCCTAAAAGAAACAAATGAAATAGTAGTGTTGGGTTTCTATGATAGCATAGTAATGAGGTTTGGTGTACCAATAATAATAATTTTAGATAATGCCTTAGAATTTGTTAGCATGAGGACAACTGAGTGGGTACATCAGAAGGGCATCTACCTTAGTACATCTTCAAATTACTATCCCTAAGGCAATGGAATAGTATATTAAATGAATTAAAACTTGATAAGGATTATCAGGAGGACAAAGAGTGTGGCACACAAAGCTAAGGACAACTTTATGGGATGATATAGTAACTCCTAAAAATACCATTGGCACCTCACCATTTTTACTTGTATATGGGAGGGAGGACAAATGACCCATCTCTCTTGAGTTACCTGCCTTAGATTTAGCCCATCAGCTTGAGTTTATGGAGAGTGAACCTATGAGAGTGAGGATGGTAGAGCTCATGGAGCTTGAAGAAATGAAAGACCTTGTAATGAAAATACTAGAGTCACATCAAGCTCAAGTAAAGAAAGCCTTTGATAAGAGACCCATAATAGGGGACTTCAAGGAGGGGGATCTAGTCCTCAAGTGGGATTAAAATAAGGCCAAGCTAGGCAACCATACCAAATTTGATATCTTGTGGAGTGATACATATTTTATCCATAGATGCAAACAACATAAGTTTGCTTGACTAGATGGAGAGGTACTATCCATCCCATTAAATGGGATTTATCTAATTCCTTAATATTAAAAGAGTTTGTATCCATTGTATATATTGTACATTTTGTATATTTTTTCATGTTTCCCTTCCCTAAGTGCCTTGTGCACATCCTTTTTAGTTGAGTGTTTCCATTCCCTAAGTGGCTTGGGCATAGTGTTTGTTTTATTTTTGTTTTCCTTGTTACCTCAAGAGGAAGTTTTGGGAAAGGAATAGCCTTGTGTCAATTTCATATCAGCTAGAAAGGAAAGATTTGTGACCACATATTCCCAATGGATCAAACAAGGCAACTAATTTTTTGCATAACAGGCATGCAATCCAAGGAGGTTGCCAAAAATGTTGACCAAAAATTAGCCTACATACAAAATGTTTGCCTAAATAGATCAAGAAAATCTATTGGACCTTTTAGTAACATTCTACCCCCATGATTAGTCCCTTTATGTTTCTGAATTAATGATGTAGTGTAGTATTCCGGGAGGTCTTGGTGTGGTGTGAAAGGCTAAGTAGAGTTCTCATTGAGTGAGCATCCAGGGGCATGAAGGAGATTTGAAATATTCGGAATATTTATTGAGGTTTGAATAATTGAATAATAGAATGAATTTTTATCTGAATCATTAGACTAGTTTTCAGCCTCAAGAAACCACTTCAAAGTTGATAATTTTAGTTTCAGGGACAAGTCCCTAAAAGTTTAAAAAATTGGTTCCACACACTTTTGTTAATGCCATGAAAAAATATTTCAAGGGGATTCGATGCATCCAAATGTTACCATATTTTATCCCTATCATAGGAGAAGCTTCATAAAAAAATAAGGGGTGTGTGAATAGAAGAGAGTAGTGTTTGAGGGCCTCCAAGTTTCACTTTTATTCACTGTGATCATTCAGTGTATTCTATAGGATTTGCGTATCAAATGACCTTCACACCCCAAGATAGAAATTGAAGGTCTAAAATTTGGCATGGAACATAATGGTATCTTACCCAATGTGAATCAAACTTTTCCCAAGAGTTTTTTTACATTCAAATGGAAAAAAAAATCCATTTTTTTGTTTTCTAGACCTAGAGAGCTAAGAGAGGCCTAGAAAGCTAGAAGAGAAAGGGGTGAAATAATTAAATTAATTTGGAGTTAGGAACATAAATTTTTAATATATTTGGGGGTATGTAGGATACACAAAAACCTCTCTCAGTTTCTTTAGTTCACCCCTATAACTCAAGAACCATCATCAAAGCAAAAATAGGGCAACAAGCTTGCACTTTTTTATTATTTTTTGTTTGAGAGTTTGGTATTATTTTAACGATTTTTAAAAAAATTTACAGGTCATATAAATTCATACCTATCCAATTAATTAAAAAATAGGTCTAGGTGAGGCCTAGAACTCATTTTAACCCCCCAAATCCAAAACACGGTCTTAGAAAGAGCATGAGAGAAGCCCTAAACTAGGTTTTTGTTGTTTTCAAGAGTTTTAACCCTCCAAAATTTCCAAAAAAATTTAATATGATTTTTATAAAGGTTTAATAAGCTATTCAAGAGGTTTGGATTTATTAGAATCTGTATGGTATTGTTTCTAGTCCTAGGGTGTGCTTAAAGGCTAATTAGGCCTAATTGAGGGGGGCTTAATGAAGGGAGTGTGATCTTGGAGTGGAATCAGGTCATGAAAATTGTAATGCAAATGTAATGATATAGATAATATCTATAAATTTTATCACTTTTTTATGAAATTTAATATAATGGTCAACCCAAAAAGTATTTGACCAAAAAAGGGGTCTACAAGCCTAGAGAAGCCATGACGATTATGTTGTGTGGAAAGAAGTGTTTCAAGGAAATTTGGGAGTTTAAAGGGTCTATTTTTAGGTGTGATAATATCACATCAAACTATCCATAAAAAAATATTGATCTATTGAAGCGTATACTAGGTTTTGGTCTTTAAAACCCTTGAGATCGATTGCCTAGTGGAAGCTATTAGAAGCATAGGAGTTTGAAGGCAAAGAAATGAAGAGTGAAATGATGAAAGGATGATATAAATTATATTTTAAAAAAAAAATAATCATGTTATATATAAAATAATAAATCAAGGAGAAATAAAACTTCATTGTGATTTTTGACCATGCAGGCATGTGTTACTAGCTTTTGCCAAAATGCGCCTATAGACCAAAGTATGCAGGATCTAATCATGAATTTTTTTGTATAAGCTCATTAAAAATTAATATATCCATTAAAATTATTTATTAGGTTTTTTTTAATGGAAAATATTTTATATTTTGGTACAGTCAACCCTATGTCAAATCATAGTCAACATTGAAGAATACCTTAGAGAAATTGGCCATTTTGGGACATCAATATGTTGATTCAAAGCATGAAATTTGGTAATTATGGTATAAATAACCTAAAAAATCATACCATAAAATAATAAGGATCAAATAATGAGTGAAATTACCCTCTTTTTTGACACAGTCCATTGCCAGTCAAGAAGGTAGCCAATAGAGACTAAATGAGGTTTTGTCAGTTCTGGATGCCACGAAGTAGTTTAGGCCTTGGAGATGTTTTATAATGGTATAAATGATTTTAAAATCCTATATTGTCTTATTTTAGTGATAAAAATTAGGTTTTACATGCAAAGTTTTGAATAAAGTCAAGTTCTTGCATGAAGGATTCATGCAGGTAGCTCAAGGTAATTTTTGGTAAAAAGGATCTAGAGGACAAAGTAAAAGTTAAAATGAATTGAAATTTGGTAATTTTTTTCCTCATGAATTATTATATCCATATAAATTCTCTTAAGTTCCATGTTATTATCGGAAGTGCTCGCTATTTTTTCACAGTCCCCCTATGTCTCACAATGGTCACTATTCATGCAAGCATATTTTTTGGATTTTTAGGGTGTGTTTTCAGTTTTAAAAGTTTAGGAAAGTGTTTGAAAATAATTTTAAGATTTTTTTAATCTTATTAAAAACATTTTTATGGTGTTCACACTTCAAACTCCATGAAAACACATCGGCAAGTTCAAATCCCCACAAGCATCTTCAAGGCATAAAAGGCAAGTTTGAGTTTTGATCATTTGGAGAGGTTTAAAAAAGTTTTTCATGTGTCATTAATATGTTTCAAATAAAATGAGATCATTGGAATGTTAAAATTAGTCATTTGGATAATTTGAAGCTTTTTCAGGCTTAAGACACCCAGTTTTAGCCCATCTTCAAATGCTTGTTTCTTTCATACCATGAAGAGTTGGGAAAAATTATTTTGGAATGTTTTAATTACCCATATGTAATTAAATTTAATTATGTTTTTATGTTATTTAAGGGTCTGAGTTGTAATAAAAATAGCTAAGAGTGTAAGCATGCCCAAAATGCTTGTAAACCCTATAAGCAATCATCTTTATGTGTGTATCTTTTCACACCTTCTACATGGGAGCCCAATTTTTTTAATAGGTGTTGAAGGGGCCTACATAACATATATTAATTTCAATAATTGGTGTACTAGGTGTCTTCATTGTATGAAAAATCATCTTGAAAGTGAGCTTGTTTAAGGTTGCAAATGAGCTTTTTGCCCAATTTTGAGTTTTTGGACTCATAGGTCCATAAAATGGCTTATAATGACTTGTAAACCACTTGGAATCTGTAGAGGACTCCATAAAACTCCTAAAAATCTTATTTTTCATTAGAGTCTGGCACATTTGGGTGCTTAGAAGGCCCAAAATTGCTCAAAAATGCATATTTTTCAAAGTCTTAAAAGAAATAAATGGTATAAAGCTATGTAATATGTATAATAGGACATAAAAAAAATTATATGGCACTTGGATCTCTTCTTAAGAGTTTCTATGTTGCCTAGTTGAGTAAAAGGGTCAAAAACCCTTTTTTTTGACATTTTTATGTATTGTTGTAGGTTTAATGGTGATTTCCACCATTGTTGCAGGTATTGAATGTTTTCCAAATATTTATTTTCTTCATCATAAACATGTAATGAATGTTTGGAAGTATTATACAAGGATATAATTGTTTTTCAGGGTTACAATTGGCGTTAGGAGTAGTTTTTAGGACGGCTGGTTCAAGGTGGTTCAAACTTGTGACTTTCATCAATGGAGTCTAAGTGAGTTTCAGGTACCATGGAGTTTATTTTAGGTTTGAGGAGAAAATAAAATAAAAAAACAAACATAACCTCAAAAATCAAAGTCACATTGAAATTAGAAGATACCCTCCATGGTAAGTTAAACATAACGTGCTAAGTCAACTAACTTTTGCATAATATCTTCTAAAAGTTTAAGTTGAGGATTTTGTTATAAAAAAGTTTTAAAGAGTTTCAATAAATCAAGTGGAGGGAGGGGGGTGAAACAATCAAGTAGGAGGGTTGTGGAGGTGCAAGGATAAAAGTTGGAGTATTTTAATGCTTTTTAAGATATTTTGAGGATATTTTCTCTCTTCTCTCTTCTCTCTCTTTCCCTTTTCTCCTATATCTCCCATTTTTCCCACTTTTTTCAAGATAATATTATTTTACAAGGAGAAACTCTATTAAAATTTTTAAGGAAGACCTTTTGAAGCAATAAAGATCAATTTGTACGTATATCTTGCCTCTAAATTATGCTTAACAAGCTTGTACATGATGGATTTGTGAAGAAGTGCTCTTCCATGTCCATTATCCTTATTTCTTGCCAATTTTTAGGTGTTTTAAGTTATTTTTAGGTCTGAACTTGAGTTATTTCCACCACTAATGGATGATTGGTGTGAATTTTCAAATTCCTCTTTGCTTCATGTATTGTTTGGTGAGCCTAGTTTATAAAACACTTATGAAAATTAACTAGTTTGTGAGGTTGTGTGAAAAATAATTATATTATGATGAATTAGTGTTTATTTCATGATTATGTGAGTGTAAATTAATTTGGTATATCACCCATTTATCTCTTTTAGTTACCCTATATCCCCCTCTCTACCTCTTTTTTAAGCAAAAACATTAGTTTAGGTGATCTAATAAGAGGAAGTTGGCCTTCTCTGGAGGTTCAAACTCATTAAAGGATACCCATAGCCTAAGTTTTCTCCAATATTATGGTTGGGAGTGAGATAGCCTAAAAAAATCTCGTACAAGGGTGCAATTCTATGCCACAAAAGAACCATCATCACTTTTGGGCTCCTTAACCATTAAACAAATTTCATTTATGGGGGACTTGATCAAACACTTATAAACCCTACCACTACTTCATCCATCCAACCATTTACCACTAATGTTTTCTATCTTAGCAAACCAAATTTCTCTAAGTTGTATATTCGTAGATGTTCTTAGAAAGGATTTTGCCTTGGTCGTTATGAATAAGATCCTCATGAGTTATCCTATATTTAAAATTTGTAACCTCACAAGTCATTTGGCCTTGGGTATAAACCAGGTAAATAACTCACCAATTCACCCAAACCCATTGCCACCATGGAGAAAGATATCCCATCCTCACCAACCTAGCCAACTTTCCCACTTGAAGATCTTGGTGTCATCCCCCCTAACTTTTTTTTCTAGTAAATATCATTATTTTGGGCCCTTTCATCTACCAAAAGGGTGGCCAAACCAAAGTACTTCCACTCATACACCCTAAAATGGTAGAGAATAATTATCCTACCATCAACACCATCCAACATCAAGATGATGATTCTATTCTTGCCTACCTCAGTGCGTGGGTTTTGTTAATCCATAAATCCCTTTTTGTTGAGGCCTTGACCATGTTGAATGAATCCACTATGGATATCAATTTGGGCACTATAGATAACCTCAACATTTTCAAATTAGGCTAATCACTAAATGCTAAGAAAATTTAGAACTTCTCTTTCCTCTAAGACTGCAACATAACATTCACTTGGTCTTACAGTGATATGCCTAGGATTGATCCCACCATTTCTAGCCATAACATATTCACTCATCATGATGCCAAACCTGTTAAATATAAACTTTGATACATACATCTTCACATATCCCTTCTCGTCAAAGAATAGCTTCAACATATCCTATCTGTAAACTTCATTTAACCCATTGAATACCCCCAATGGGTCTCAAATATCATACCTATCACCAAAGTCACTAGGGGTCTATGAATTTATGTGGAATTTCATGACCTTAACCTCACCTTCCCCAAAGATGACTTTCCTCTAGCTATCATTTCCCATCTTGTTTATATTATAGCCAACCATGATATTTCATCTCTCATAGATGGTTTTTGAGGTTATAATCAAATCTTGATTGCTCCTAAAGATCAACATAAAACTTCCTTTACCATCCCTTGGGGAAATTTTTTCGATAGAGTCATGCCTTTCAGATTAAAAAAATACTATTACAACCTACCAATGTGCCATGAATTATATCTTCCATTGTATCATCCATAAGATTTTAGAAGGCTGTGTGGATGACCTTCTTTGGAAATCCAAACTCTGAAAAGATCACTTGACTATTCTTATGATCATCTTTGAATGCCTCACCCATGATCATGTTTGCCTTAATCCCAAGAAATGCATTTTTGGGGTCCTTTCAGGAAAGCTTCTTGGATTTATTGTCTCTCTTCATGAAATTGAAGTAGACCCTACTAAAATTAGATAAATTTTATACATGCTTCCTCTAACCAACCTTAATTAGCTTTGTAGCTTGTAGGTAAAACTTCAATCCATTTGTCATTTCATTTCCCAATTTTTAGACCAGTGCCAACCTTTCCATCACCTTCTAAAGAAGGATGTTTATTTAAAATGGAATAAAAATTATCAAAAGGCCTTTGATTAAATCAAGTAATTCAGTTTTTTACCACCTATCCTCACCCCTATTAAGGATAACCACCCCTTTTACCTATATATCTCTACCACCGACCATTCCCTAGGGACAATGTTGGCCCACTGAGATGAACAACACAAAGAGCAAGCCATATACTAAATTAGTCACATTATTTTAGAATATGAGACTCAGTATACACATATCAAGAAACTCTACTTATCATTGATCTTCATGGCCACTAAACTCTATGACTACCTTCTTAACCATAAAACCTATGTCATCACTAATACCGACCCGCTCAAGTACATGCACTCTAAACCATACCAAAATTAGTGTATGTCTAAGTGACGCATGCTCCTAGATGAGTTCAACCTTGAATTATTCTAGTAGAATTCAATTAAAGGTTAGGTCATTATCGACCAATTGGCCAAAGCTCCTTTACCAAACAAATAACCACCTTGTCTTGCCTTTCTAGATGAGTTTATCATGACTCATTTTGAAGAAGATGAGATAACCTACCAAATTACCATGTTCTTCAATGGATCAAAGTGACAACAAGGAAGGGGTGCTGGAGTTATTCTCATTCCCCTCAATCATAAACCCCTTCTTCTCTCCTTCAAACTTGACATTGAATGCACCAATAATATAGCTGAGTATGAAGCCCTAATAATAGGTCTCTAAACTACTCTATCCTTATGAATTAAGACATTCCATGTCTTTGGTGATTCATAACTATGGCCAACTAGGTTAATGGATCCTATCAATGTAAGAATGATGTCTTAAAAAATATAAAATTTTAGTTGACAAACTCTTAGCATCATTTGAATATTACGTGGTTTAATCCATTCCTCGATCTACCAAAAAATTTGTAGATATGATGGCTTGCCTTATTTCCTAGATCCCTTCTCAACCTTCCAATTCCAAAATCCTTGTCACCATTCATCATCTTACCACTCCCTCCTATAACCAATCTGATCTCCCCATAATTTGTAGTGTGGAGGAATCCCCACCTGGCATTTGGTATGAGCAAAATCTTAGCTACCTCAACCTATGGATCATTCCTCCTAACGTCTCTAGGAATGCTTGAACAACACTTATTTAGAGTACCTCTTATTACACCATACTAGGGGGAATCCTTTACATACATGGTTTCAATTGTCTCCTTCTTCATTGACTATGCAACCATGAAGCTCCCCATGCCATCAAGGAAACACATGATGGGATCTATGGGGGACACTTTAACAGCCTAGTGGTCGCTAAACCTATCCTTCACCTTGGTTATTATTGGCCCACTCTCAACCAAGTCTATTTTTATTATGTAAAAACATGTGTTAAATGTCAACAACATGCTACTTTACATCATGTACCTTTCTCTCAATGGGGAATTGATCTCATTGGGGAAATCAACCCTAATTATTCATAGTAGCATAGCTCCATCATCAAAACCACTAAATATCTCACCAAATGGGTTGAAGCTATTTTTCTTATCTTGACCAAAGTAGAAAAAATTATCAAATTTGTCAACCATCATATCATCTTTTACTTCAGTGTTCCTCATAAGATCATCACTAATAATGGTAAATCCTTAAAAAATAAGTAAGTCCAAGGATTATGTGATGCATTTGGCATCAATTTAAGATTTTATTCTCCTTACCATCCATAAGTAATTGGATCAGAAAAATCCTCTAATAAAACCCTCAACAAAATACTAACCAAAGTTGTTAGTGCTTCAAGGTAGGATTGGCACTTACACATCCCATTTGCTTTATGGACCTATCACACTAGCATTAAAATATCTATAGGTACTACCCATTTCTATTTAGTCTTTAGAATAGAGACAATATTGCCTCTTGAAGTCCAAATACCCTCTCTTCACATATCTTTACAAGAGCTTCTTTTTGAGGAAGATTTTTGTCAGCACTATTTAGCTCAACTTGAGCTACTTGACAAGTATCATTTAGAATCACTCACCCAACTACATTTATATTAAGAGAATATCAATTATACTTATAAAAATCACCTCAAATAATGGGAATTCAATATCAGAGACCTTATCCTCAAGGAAAACCAACACATGACCAAAATGGAGAAGAGTAAATGTGGTAAGTTTTCTTTCAATTGTCTTAGACCCTACATCATTACCCATACGTATGGATCAAGAGCTTATCATTTTTCCTCTCTTAAGGGTAAACCAAAACTTGAGCCCCTTAACACTTCACATCTACATACATTTTTATATTAAAGAAGTATCACACTCACTCCTTTTATCTAACTTAATCTCGTCCCTTGATTATGAGATTTTAACCTTCACCCATCTTTCTCGTCTCCTTTTGAAGACAATTTATTACAACATAGAACCATGTCATTAACCATCATAGTCATATCCTAATCATAAATGTGTGTACCATGGCGCTACCCATAGCATGGTTCTCATGGATACTTTTTATCTCTAACAAGATGGAATCTCATGGTCATTGTCTCTCAAAAAGCACACCTTTTCATATCAGTAACCTTCTTGTGTTAAAAATTTTCCCTCCTAAAGGTAAACATCTGAACCTAATTAGATTTGTGAATGTCTAAAAACATTACATCCAAAAATAATTTGGATACCAAAATACTACTAGGGTCAATATCTTAAGCATTGTAAATTGTTCCCTCGAAGGACAACAACCCAAAAATAAATTAAAAATTACCAAACATAAGGTAGACTATTCTCTTAAAGAACAACTATCAAGAGAATTAAACAAATCCAATAAGCTCAAACCACTCCCTTCAAGGATTGATAAGCTAACTTTGTCAAAATTAGATCTATTTATTGAAAGCACCCGACATCGATCAACTTCCCATATATAGCAATAAATTAAAAGACCCACGATCACAAAAAAATCTAAATCCACAATTGACTCTCAAGTAGCATAATAAGTTAGAATCCACAATCTGATTTCACATGTAGACTTCTCATATTGATCAGTCTAAATCTAACATACAACATGCACTTGTCTATTACCATTATTAGGCCACCTATAAAAGGGGAAAACTAATTCACATGAGTCTATCATACATACCACCCATTACCATTCATTCCAACTATCACCCATCTTCACTTTAGACTATTTGTAAATTAGGGGACTTAGAGCCTACTTGACACCCTATGATCAAGAAACCTTTTTTCATAAACTTACGACTACTCATATGTAGCATTTGAAGGACTTATATTCATTAATCTGATTGTACTTTAGGTTTATTTTTAATCTTTTTTAAAAATAAAACATCATTCCATATTCTTATCTTAATGTGCTTGGTTGATGTTTTCATCACAAATTTTACCATCTAATATTGCAACAACAATAATAATTCTTTTTACATTAAACGAGACTATAATAACCATAACCATACCAATCATAACTATAATAATAAATTTATAAGTATCCACACAACCTTAATCATGATAACATTTGACTAATGACATCCAACACATTTTTTACATGTTTACAAAAAATTGTGTAATATTTTATTTAGGGTGCGAGGAGTCACATGACACATATATATCTATCAGACTATCCAAAATTCAATTAATACCCATACATACATTTATTTCATACCTAAGAACTAAGATGATAATATGGTGACTCTAGATTTGTGTTCAACCATCCTTCTACTTGATTTCTCCTTGAACTAACATTCCCTATCTTAATAGTTGCTAAAGGGTGTACTTTGTTCTCCTCTTTCATATTCATCTCCATAGGACAAGAATCATATTCTGATTTAGGTATTTTAACCTACTCACATGTCATAGCCATTACATCCCTCTAATTTGGTTATTCTACTTGTATAGGTCCCACTGGGTATGCCAAAATATATTTTTATCTATTTTTTGATTTTTTTAAGTGTTAAAAGAAGAAACTAGTTAAGAAGGGTGTGTAGAAGAATAATTATTAAATACACACATGTTGAGTCTAGACTTTGTGATAACTCCTCTTTGGCTAGGGAATAATGACCTACAATAAAAAAACACTACAACAAAACTTTTTGGTTAGACAAGTAATTGGGTGGATTAACTAGCGTGAGATAGATCCTAGAAGCAAAAGCTTTCTAGGAGGCTGTCAATCCACCTAATTTTAACACATAAGTTTGTGAATAAAAAGGAAAGATAATTTAATTTGAAAAAATAAATAACTAAAATTAAAAATAAGTAAATAACATAAAATAATTAAATTAAGACAAGAAAGTTATGTGCTTTTAAAACAATGACTAAATAAAAAATCTAATGCTAAACATTAGTCAATCTAAGGTTATGTTTTTGGTTTGAAAATTTAATAAGGGATTAAATAAAAGTGGTTTGGTTTGTTGATAAATGATTAAGGTAATAAAAAGTTAAAGGTTCAAATGGAATAAATGGGTGAATGGTTGATGAGGTAAGAAGGTAAGTAGTTAATATGGCAAAGGGGGAAGAGGACAAGGGAGGTAAAAGTGGCAAAGGTGTGAAGAGTTAAAAGATGGCAAGGGAAAAAATGGATTGAGATAATGAAATGACAAAGGGAGAAAATGGATAAGTGAGGATGAAGATATTAGAAATCTAAGGGGATGCTAAAATTAAATTCAAGAAACAAAATCAAATGTTACCTTCCAAGCTTGAAGAAGAATGTTGTTGTTGTTGATGATATTTTGAGCTAATTTCGGTAGAGCTTCATTACTTTGAATTTTTATTCATCCAAGATGTGGATGACCTCTAAAATGATGACATAATTTGAAGACATAAAAAAATCCTAATAACCAAAGACCTACTTTGAAATTCACCTTAGGTGAAGGAGATAGGGTATTTATAGCATTTGTTGTCAAGAACCATTCCAAAAGAGGGAATAGTAGAAGTATAGCACCATTTCCCATGTGGTACATGAATGAGTCCAAATATGAGGGTGGTGTGATTCCAACCTTGATCATGGGTCTCCCACCTTGCATATGAGTCCAATTTTGAATGGGATTCATGCACATGGGCCTAAATAAGGCCAAAGACTTTTCACCACCTTTTTTTGTCTTCATTCAAGCACTTACAGAGATGGCACATAAAATGTGGTGCCAGTTTCCATGTGGTTCATAAATGAGTCCAAATATGAGGTTGGTGGGATTTCCACCTTGATCATGGGTCTCCTATTTGGTTTGGTGTGTCTCCCACCTTGCACATGAATCTAATTTTGAATGGGAATCATGCACATGGGTCTAAATGAGGCCAAAGATTTATCACCACCCTTTCTTGTCTTCATTTAAGCACATAAAGGGATAAAACAAAAAAATTTGGTGCCATTTTCCATGTGGGTTCATGAATGAGTAAAAATATGAGAGTGGTGGGATTCCCACCTTGATCATGGGTCTCCCGTTTAGGCTAAAAAGAAAAACATGGGTGTTCATTGTATTTTCTAAAGCATTAAAGTGGTAGGTATCTCATTTTGAAGGCCAATTTCATGTCTGAAGGAAAAAAAATGTTTAATGATGTCCCATTAAGGGGAAATTCATTGTATTTCAAGGAGGGACCCTTGTGATGGTTAAATGAGGTCATTAAGAACCTTGAGAAAGGGTCCCAAGTGGGGTATGATGCCCCACATCAAGCCACCTCACTTCTAAGCCATGTCACTTACCAAATCACCTCCGAAATCACCTTCCATATCACTTCACATGTCACATGCCATGTCACTTGCCATGTCACATTACATGTCACTTTCCATGTCATATGCCATGTCACTTTTCATGTCATCATGAATAGTGATAGTGGATTCCATAGTGAATAGTGATAGTGAATAGCACTTTTAAATAGTAATTTTGAATAGTACTATGTGACTAAGAGAATAGTGATTTGGTTAGGTTAAGAGGTGTTGGTTAAGGGTTAAGAAGGTTTAGGGGGTCTTTAGGGGGTCTCGAGGCATTTAGTCATCTAAAACTTTACGTGTGTAGTTTTCTAGTGTCTACAATTGTTCTAGTCTTTTTCATAGATTTTGATGGAATGCAAGTTTAGTTATTATGGTCATGTGGGTTATTAGTGGATTTGAGAAAATAATATGATTTTGCATTTCTAGATTTTGACAAATGACTAAAATCTAGATTCATAGGGTTTAATTAATTGAGGCTGAGGCTAATTAAAATGTTTATACATTTTAGTACATCAAAATCCAATAATGCACTTTTTAAATAGAAAATATCATCAAATTGAGATAAAATAATAATATTAAATTGCATTCAAACCTGTTCTAGAGAGATCGGAACATCCAACCTAGGAGTGGAATATTCTTTGTAAAAATTAATTAGTGATTTAATTTTTAGGTGCTCTATTATTGATAATAATGTTATGGAAGCATTCTTATTATCATTTGAATAATCTCAAAGGTACAAGCTTACGTATTCCCATGTTAATGACCGTTTGGTTTTATCATCAATGGTTGAAATATGTAGAGATCTATAATGAATCAACTTATTCTTAGATCCAACTATCACCAATCTCATTTTTCATTATAGACACCATGTTCGTGATTAATAATTTCATATTTGATTTCCTCTATTATTAAGAGGAACATTGTCATATTATAATCATACTCTATAGTATGCTCTAAATGATCAAAATATTGATACATAGGGAAAGTAGATTTATTTTCAACCTATTTATACATATCATAAACAACATATATGTTCTAATATTTAGTAGTGAGTAACTTTATGATTGAATTATTCAATTATATGCCAACTAGATCAAAAGGAAGGCTATCTATGAGTGAGAGGTCTTGAATTTTGAACTCCAAAACTTCTTATTGATGTGGAAAACAAAGATCAATGTTTTCTTAATTCCATTTCATTAATATTTAATTATTATATAGGTGTTATACTAATGAAAATGTGTTTTTTAACTTCATAAATCAAATTTCAAAATGTAGGAATAGTAGTGAATGATTTGTGTGTTTTTTAGGCATATAATTCATCTTCTTTGTCTAGCTACTCTAATTCTTCTAATTCTTTTACAAGCTAGTTATAATATTATTTTTATTATGTAGGAAAGTCCTTGATACCCTAAATTTCATCATCAAACTCATCCTCATCACTACTCTCCTCAACTGGTTCAATCCTAATGAATTGAACATTCTCGATCAACATGACGACTTTAGCACTTGTCTCATTTCCATATCTATAAACCCCAAATTTTGAAATTTATAACATGGTATCATAGGTAAAACCATGCATTTATTGTTTTAATACTCCTGCAAAACATTAAAATTTATCAATAATAATATCAAAAGATACTTGATCACTAAAACAAGTTGAAAAAGGCTACTAATTAAATGCTGAATTAACATAATTGTATGTGTTAAATGTAGTAATAGGGTTATCATTTATCCATAGGAGGTATGATTGATTGTATGGTAGAGTAAATAATCTATTATAAGTTTAAAATTGGTCATTGGGTTGACTTGTATGATAGTGAATCGAAGGATTTTGGGCATAAATCCCTGATTATCCTAAGAAATAAAAAAGTTTAGCACCATGACCATTCAATTATTATTCAATAGTATAATATTTTTAATAATTAATTACTAAAAATGTGATATCATATGGTTTCCTATAGATAATCATGGAATTTGATGGATCCAATATTTTCACATAGATCTCAGTAGTAACCAATTCCATTTTTAGGAATGGGTATTTTAACCTCCTATGTAACTAGTGAAATCAAATGTTGAATTATCTCATGGGTTCATTATGATCACTGAGGTCTTATAAAACTTATAGTACAAGGAATTAGGGTATATGGGCTAGATAAAATGGTTAACAAATATGTTTTCAAAGGTAGCCCATAAGGTAATACACCAATCTGATAAGTCAAGGTACCAATAGTAAGTAACCTGATCCAAAGAATAAGGAAACATATGAAATGTAATATTTTCATGTCAAATTTGAGTCTTGATAATGGCATTCTTGAATTCGTTAATGTGTTTTTATGTAGTTTGAATCCCACCATGGGTGTATTTAGGACATAATTTATCATTATTGTTAGGAAAATCATGTGATGACCCTAGAAAGCTCACTAGGTACCCAAATCCATCAATACAATAAAAATCCATTGGTGGGTTCAAAATTATTTTTTTTAGTCTTAGAACCTATATTCTCATTCTAGACAATGCCTCTAAAATCCAAATTTTAAGGATTTTGTTTAATTTCAGCGCAGGTTCTCTTAATTCCAATATGCATATATGTTTATTTTAAGTAGTAAAAAATGGGGGAAATCATAAATGATGGGAATATGGACCCATAAATGAATGTTAGATTTAAAAATTATGAATATCCCCTCATTTTATCACCAATCTATTGATGTGTATTTAAAGTATGTAATGAGGTGGGGTAAACATAAACAAGGGATCAAAATCTCCCAAAATAATGATAGGTTAAAATAATCTAATTTAGGACCTCATTCTAGTTTTAATCTATTAATGTGCATTTACAACAACCATAAAGGTGGGAAAATCATAAAGGAGAGGTCAACATACCCAAAATAAATAAAAATTTAAAATATTATCAATCAGGCCCTCCTTCTAGCATCAATGTATTGATGTGTCTTTCAATCACAACACAATGGGGTGGGAAAGCATAAAAGAGGTGCCAAAAGAGCCAAAACAAATGATAGATTAAAATTTTATAACTCGAGTTCTCCTTATAGCATGAATTTGTTGATGGGTCATTAAGCAAAACAACTCTAGGAATGGATGGGTCCTTCGAGTATTTTTATAGATTTTAGGGGAACGTGAGTTTAGTTACTTTGGTTATGTTATTTTTTAGTGGATTTTAGGAAAAAATATGCTTATTCATTTACATATTGTCTCAAATGATTAAAATTAACATTTACAAGTATTAAATATTCATTCAATGCATTAAGTAAACATTCAATAACAAATTTTTAATGATGGAAAATCTCATGAAATCAATATAAAATGATAGTAGCAGATTACATTCCAATCCTAATATAACCCTACCTAATAGATATAATTAAAAATTGCAGAAAGAGGGAAAAGGAAAGAAAAGCCTATAATAATGAGGGAAATTTCAATTCTCTCAATCAAATGCACCCAAAAACTCATCCTATCGCCTATAGAACATGTGAAAAAACACCAATAAAGCCAATTCAAGTGTATTAGGAACACATGCTGTGAAGAAGAAGAAATACAATCACTATTTATATGCACAAATTTCAAATAAATAATTGGACAATCTTCTATTGATCAATATATTACTTTTTATTACAAAGTTGTGGCAATTACAATCATTTGAATATAAATTATTATATAATAATGGTAGGGAAAATGAGATGGGGATAGAGATCAAATTAAAAAAGAAAAAATAGAATGACTGGTCCACAATGTCTCCAAGGATGAAAAATGAGGGAGTCCTTGGAATGGCTTTAAATTAGTAATTTATAGTGATATTTTCCCTCCAAAAAGGTCATTGACTTTATCCCTCCAAAATATCTCCACTTTCCCTCCACTTTTCTCAATATCCTTAAAATAAAAAAGAAATAAGTTATATATTTCAATTAAAAGCTCATTTTAGCAAGTAATGCATGAAAATGTGAACATATTTTACCACAACCAAAATTTCATAAAATTGATAAGACCAAAATGACTGGGCTGGAATGAGCATTCTAAAATTGTAAGATGTTAAAAAAATGGCCTCTGATAACTAAAAAATAAAGCCTAAGATATCAATAAAAATCTAAATTAGACTAAAAAATGGCCTTCCATATGAATCAAATCTTTTGGGAGGCACAAATGAGTTTAAAATTGCACTATTTCAAATTTTAGAACTCTGAGTGCTAATCAGGATTCTCACAGTTGATTATAATTGGGTACCGCTTTTGATGGCTTCACAACCCCTTTTAGGGGTTTGAATCCTTAATATCATTAAGTTTTGAATTTGGGGGGGAGGGGGGCAGAAGCCAAGAACTAAATAGGCTTGTGATCCCTGACTAGAAATGATTTCCATTATACCAAAGGCTCTTCATTTTGTTAAGGATTTCAGGCCTACATAGATACTATGTGGGGATGGGCCCTCAAACCTAATTAGGTCTAAGGGATCGATATGAAAAATGAAACTTGTTGGGGATAGTCCTTGACCTAATTTGGACTATTTTATTGATTACAACTATGATGGAGCCCAAAAAGTTCAATAAATGTGGTCAAGATTTCAACTTGGAGAATACTTAAAAACTCACTACCAAAATAAAAAGATCCAATTAGGCTTTCCAAGACTGACTATAACTATGAGACCCCCTCCTATGAATATATTACCTAATCAGAGATTTATTTCTAATTATAACTACTAGAATTAAACCTCACCAACTTATACCTAATCATAATTTTAGGTCTGATTATATTTACTAAATCTAGAATAAATTTGACAAGACGAAAAAAAGGTAAAAGCTCAAATAAAACTAGATCATGCAAACTTTAATTCTAAAGAACTAATCATGGGTTGAAAGCCCAATTAGATCTAAAAACATAGATTTTTTTAACATGTTTAAAACCTGAAATTTTATTGCACAAGCTTCATTGTCATAATGTTATAAGTATTAAAGGTTAATTTGACATGTGATTCAAAATGACCCTTTAGAGCAGCTTGATAGAGCATAAAGAACAATATTTTCAAAGGTAATCTAGGAGGTTAGGCCTCTATTTTCATGTTAAGTGTTTTTATGAAATTTTCTTGTATGGATGTCATCTTTCCAAAAGAGGTGATTGTCACACCCAATTCAAAATTCAAACTCAGACAACCCACCAAGAGAAATTTAGAGTGCTAAGACCAACTAACCATGAATGAAAGCAAGAGCCTAACAAGAGGCAAAAAATTGGTTCCAAGACTCTTAAATAATTAGAGCATATTGTGCAAAGAAAAATAATTATAACATCAAAAAAGGAGTCATATCAATGTTTTACCGGTTTAACCTTGAGTTGGAATCCATCAACAATAATACACACTTGTCATTTATCTTCAAGATTATCCCACTTAACAGAGGAGATTTATAATAGTTCAAATATTTTCACACTTCTTCATTTTCTCAAGTATTATCATCGATATTTTATTATTCTTGATGGCCATCATTCATACTATCATCCAAAGAATCATTGTAATGATGATCATGAAAAACATTCAAAAATAAACTATATACCATATTTTTTCATTAAAACATCCATTTTTAGAACATCTTTACGAAGAGTTCAAAATGTTGTATTTGTTTCCTCTAACAATGAAACATTTCATTCAATTTTTTTTTTAATATGTTTAATTTAAATCGTTATAATATTATAATATGGTGAATGTCATCATTAGGATGACACAAGAACTTGTACTTTATATTTAATTTTTTTCAACATAAATGTGCATCAACATGAATAATTTTACATTTGGTTTTAGATACATAGATAGCAACTTAAAATTATTTTAATAGTCATACATATTAATTAAAAATGTGAATATAAACATAAAACTTCAACTCATAGTTCAACGTCAACATCACTTGAAATCAAGACAACATGAAACATTTGGTGTACCTCACACAAATTATTTTCATGTGGAGTTTTTATTCCAACATGTCTTCCTACACTTATTTTTCTACTTTGTTCATTAGCTTAATAAAATTATGATGAATATTAATATACATAGAATGCAAAAAAACAAAAGTTTAAAATATGTAGATATTTATTAAAATACATAATATTTGCACACTTTTAAAATTTCATCAAAATAAATTATTATTACGTAAATACTAAAGTGAGGAATGATTACTCAATGATTAGCATGATCTATCATCAGGAGATTAATTTGTACATGTGATGAATAATGGATCAATATAGCTGATGTATTATAGGTACTTGACAATGATATACTATCTATTACACAAAAAAATTATTTTGTTAACCAATTAGTTTTAAGTAGGCTATGTTGTCTTGTGGTTGTCTAAATATAATTTCATTTTATTAAAATTGGAAAAAAATCTTGAAAATTTAGTAGATTTGATGTTTCTTATCTACCTTGTGTTAAAATAACAAAAAAATAATATTACACATTCTAAATAAAAGAATATATAGATATATTATAATGTAATATGTAAATGGTAGGCTTTATAGTGCCTAGAAATAGGGTAACTACTTTTTATATGTATTATAGACACCTATTTTTTGTATAAGTCACATAATTGTTCTGTATTTTTCATGCCTTCATGCATTTATCTCATTGGTGTTCATTTTTTTTATTGATTATACACTTTCAATTCACATTATACACTTAATATTCTAGATTCATTTGTATTTCCTCATGATTAACATTTGATTGATTAGTTGTTTTCCTTCAGATCCATCTAGTCATCTTGAAACTCATTTGGATCTATGTTTCATGAACTTCTTGCATTGACCATTTTTGGAGTCATCCTAAAAGTGTCACAACAAATTTTTAGGCTAGTGCAAAATTTCTTAGTTTGCATGTTGGTACTTTATTCCACAATTCACTAAAATATTTAGACCATTTAGAGTTTCCTTCTAAAGTTAGATTTAAGTAACCTTAAAGTTTAATTTATTAAAATTATATCCCTTAAAGTAATATTAATGTCACATGTGGGAGGCATCTCTAGATGGTGACTCTAAGGTGTCTTTGGAAAGCTATAATTTAGAGAGAGATGTTAGGTTGACTTAACTATCAACTTAGGGATATTTTTATAGTGACATTAGGTTTTCTTAAGGGGATGAAATTGGGATAAGTTAAAATGAAACATTAGGGTGCCTTTGGATCTGATGTTGAGTATATTTTAAATATGACATTTGGATGACATAAATGGGAAGTTTAGTAGCGAAGTATTTGATAATTTATGTCAATATTATTGGGGTGACATTAGGATGCATTTATTGATGGATTTTATTGGACATAATTAATTAATTTTTTTAACCTTTAGGGGATTATCTAGGGTGTTCCTTAATGTGACTTTGTTTCCATCTTAACCTATAATTACTCTGTCACTTCAGGTCATCTTTAATAAAATGATAAGCTAATGTAATTTTAGACTTTAAATGCCCAAATTTAGTGACCCTTACAAACAATCAGTATGTTAGATGGATGAAACACATAATATTGGCTTATCGAGCATCCTAAACATAATTCATTAAGAAAACTAATGTAATTTCAGAATTGATATATGCTAAGTGAGTGGCTCATGCAACAAATTACTTCATCTCATTGCATGGTGTACACAAATAGGCCATATTAATCCTTATAAACATAATTATGAAAAACTAATGTAATTTCATACTATTTATGCCGTAACTGAGTGTTGTGTGCAATTAATTACTTGATTTGTTTAATGGATCACTCAATTAGGTCATGTCCATCCCCATAAATATATTTACAATAATCTAACATAATTTTAACTGATTTTTCACAATTGAGTGCCCCACGCAAACAATCACTAAATTGGTTAAATGGGGCACATAGTTAAGTTGTATAGAACCCCTTAAACAATTTTATGACATTTAATATCATTTCATACCTGATTTCCATACTTGAGTTCCTCATGCAACCAATAGATCCATTTTCTACATAGACTAAAACACTCTATTAAGGCATATCAAACCCCATAAACATATTTACAATAATCTAATGTGATTTGGGACCTGATATGCTTAAATTGTTATAGATTAATGTTATTTTAGGCTTGGTATGCCCTAATAATGAAATATTGATAATTTAACCTAATTACAGCAACACAAAAATGATTATCCAAACCTAAAGTATGTTGGCTCAATTACAACAAGCTAATATGGTTTGGGACTCAATTTGTCTTGATGGTAACAAGCTAATGTGATATTACATAATTATGAGAACCTAATGTGATATGCCCTAATTTTGAAATCCTAATGTATGTCTTGATTAAGCACCCCATTCAAACAATAATTTGATTTGTTTATTGAGGTACTAAATTGTGGAAAATCAAACCACATAATCATAATTATGAAAACTTAAAGTGATTTGGGCCACAATTTACACTAATTGACTACCTCATTCAACTAACCACTAGATTAATCAATTGCAGGACTCAATCAAATTAAATATAACACTATAATCTTAATTATAAAAAAACTAATGTCATTTGGGCCCCTTATTGATACAAACTAAAGAAATAATTAATCTTATTTGAAATTAAAATTTAAATATGTAAATTAATCTTTTTATTAAAAATTATGTTAAATTTTAAATTAATTTCTTTTAAAAGTAAAAATATGGGCAATCTAAATTTATTAATGATATTTCTCTATGTAGGATGTACCACTAAATCATCATATCTACTCAAAATATGATAGTGCTCACTTGTTTAAAAAACTTGTCATAGTTTTATTTTTCTTATTTGATTAGGTAAAAGGTCATGGGTTTTAATGGTCCCATTAGTTATTGCAAAAGAGAGAAGGATATAATATTTATGATAATATAGGATGCCTCTACTAGTAGTAATCAAACAAGCAAAACAACCAAGAAAACAACATGTTAAGGGACTAAAACCAAACACAATTGAGTAGTGAAAATTATTATCCTGAAGAAACCTTATTACACTTAGGGAAAACTCCATGAAACTTCTACCAAGCGTAACTTATCCATGGGATGTTTAGAACATGCTCTATGAGATAGAGCCCTTTGGAGCCAATGGGCATGCATGATAGTCAATTTTTATGCCTTTCTTCATTTTATACACTCTAGTCCACTTCATATTTTCTTCCATAGTATTTTTTTAGAGCGGTAAAATGAGTTCGAATAAGTTCAAGGGATATAATTTATCATTTGAAATAATAATTATTATATTGTCTTGAGGTTCTAACCTTGTAAAATTTATTTCAATCTCTAGTTTCATTTCCTTAGAGATATATTGTACATGGGTTTTTCGAACAAAGTACAAAGCCTTCCTCTCAAAATCCACACCATTCACATCGTTGTTGGGATCATCCTGAAGGGATGAGGATGAAACCAAAATGTCCTTTAGAGTGTAAAAAATGTCCTTTTATGAATCACTACTCTCACTATCAATTCTAAACATAATATGCTCAAGGAGAGTAGCCTTCTACTAAGAAACCCCCTTATTTCACTTATCAAACTCACATGTTGAGGCTAAATGTCTTGTTTCAAAAAAGTTGTTACTGTGAAAAAGAAAATTTTCATAATCAAGGGATTATTTCTAGACCCAATCTTGGATATTTAAATTCACATACTCCAAGAGATCTTCAAAGACCTTCAGGATAAACAAAATGTGTGAAAAATTAGAATGATAAATTGATTCAATATTGGAATCCATTACAACATATTGACCCAAAGTGTTCCCAATGGCTTTGAGATAGTCACCTACCAAAAATTATAGGAGAAGTTAAGGTAGTCTCACCCAAATGGGTTTGTAGTTAAAAAACTCTGTAAGGGGGTCCAAAGAAGGGTACCTTGACTTAAACATCAGAATGCTCTACCCCAAAGACCATGACGAGTCTTGGAACACTATATTTTTATCGTCTAATAGATCAAAAATGATAATAAATAAACCCTTGGTGCAGGGGTAGATGCCAAGATTACCTTTCATCAGTGATTTCTATTTCTTCGTAATCCAATCATGTAGAGATGGAAGAGAAGGCTAAAGGTTGAAAAATAAATAGATCACTCCATGAAATGACATTACCTACTCACATTCTCAAACCTCCTTTAATTTTTCTACTTTAAAGCTAATCACATGTCTAAACTTGCTAAGAGCTAGTGGCTTTCTAGTTCTCCTATTTCTAGATACTACCTCAACGTAAGAAGGATGTCGAGCCTCCTCCCTTGTATTATCATCAATTTTATGCTCTACCCCTTTAGCAATGTGAAGTAGTAATGATCCCTTTGCTGAGGGCCACCATCCACCTTCACCAAAAACAAGTTCTCTATCTTCATCACAAGACACAAATCTACCATCTACTATTGCTAAAATGGGTTGTAAACTCCTATCACTGTTATGTTGTTCGAATAGTAGTTTTTATTTTAAATAGTGGTTTTTAATTACACTAAAATTGGGGAAAGAGGCAAACCCATAGCCACCACTTTGTATTTTCAAATAAAACATCCTTAATAGAAAATAAGGTTGACCTTAGGCAAAAAGCATCAAACCCTGACGCTTCTTCATTCAAGAGAGCTTTGACCACTTGACCACCTCTTTCCCATGTGGTGACCAACTTATTCACAGAAAATTTTGAAGAAAAAGTTCTTTATTCCTTTCGTTTTAATATTAAGCTAAAGAGTAGGTATGTAAACAAAATTAGTTTGTGATAACAATATAGTAAAGATAGTTTGGAAGACCTTAATTCCTATCTAAACAATCTAGTGCCAAATATAAAATTCATTAAGAAGATTGAGGGAAAAAGGAGGCTACCCTTCTTTGAAGTCCTTATTCTCTTTTAAAAAAACATCTCTCTTGCTAGAAAGGTTTTATAAAAAGTCACCCACACATACTTCTATTTGCATGTTTCTTTAAATTATCATATGGCATAAAAATTAGGGGTGTTAAAGACCCTAACCACTAAAGTTTTCAAAGATTTACGATGAGAACAAATTTGATAAAAGAAATAGAACATTTAAAAAGGGGTTTCAAGAGGAATGGTTATGGATGTATACAATTTTTAAGGGTATTAAATAAGCTATGGATAGTCTTGGCAGACGACATAATAGGGAACATTCAACCAGGAGCCTGGTATGTTGAAACTAAACCAGATTACCTCAAATGTTTTAGTGGTACCTCTAAGCTGTTGATGATCTCAAAATCTTAGACTATCTTTTGAGGATTTTGTGATTATAAATAATTAAAGTGAATTTTCTAAAATATAACAGTTTCTGTTAGCGTTTCGAGTCTCTAAAAGGGCACCATTTATTGATACCGGATGAGAAGCTTTAGCACGTTTTACTTAAGCTCACCTGGCGACTTTGATAAGCTTCGATAAAGTTAAATCTGTTCAGGTTAGGTAAAGGCTAATTTAATTCAGTTAGAAACATTCTTTCCTATGGTAATAAATATTATATTAAAACAATGAAAGTCACAATTCAAACAAACACCTTGTGCGCCCACTTGCTTCTTCTCTTTAATTCATGAGTATTCCTGTCACTTCCCGTTCAACTCTGTATGGAAGGATTCTTCCTACCTGTAACTTTATGTATTATACTAAATTTACTGTGTTTTCTGGCATATGTGGAAAACCACAAACCTCTCTGGACATCATATATGTACTAACTTTATGTATTATCCTTTAAGAAAACTCTTAAAGCAATTGAGTATTATTCGTATGAGAAACCAGGTCAAGATATTCATGCACAATTTCTACCTCAAAATGGACGGCCCATAAAGTATAAAGTAGCAAGAGACTATCTATCTGTACTTAAGGTTGTCAACGGTTTTATATATATATATATATATATATATATATATATATATATATATATAAATAATACAATTCATATTAATATCCAGGAAGAATCTTTGACAGGGAGCAGGAGGCTCGAACCTGGTGTGGCAAGGTGGTAGGCCCCCGGCCTTGCCATTACACCCCGGCCCATGGCCTGGCAGTTCTATATATTTACACTTCTGTTGTTTCTTTATCTTAAGCCCTGTACCTTCAAAAGGAATGTAGTGTTTTATTCTCAACTCACCATCAATTTAGTCTTACAATATATTTATCAATTGCAAATGTAAGTAAAAATATTCAATTAGTGTTTAAATGAAAAGAAATTCTTAAAGAAATGACTGATATGCACACTTAGAAATCCATAAAATTCTCTTGCAACATGTACAAAATTACTATTTGAGTTGAGAATAATAAGGAGTAAGTGCATTTCATTTAGGAAGAGCTTAACCCACAAACGTTGGCTGATGTTACACGAACAGAAATGACAAAAACAACTAGGTAGCTGTCAACGTGTCATTCAATAAATAAAACTTGCATCAATAACATTACATGTGAATGTAGGCGGCGTGCTGAGGGCGGCACAGTGAAAAATGAGAGGTGCAGAAGCTGAATCTCAAAATCTCAGTGCTTAACAGTTTTGGTTTGTAAAATTTTACAGCGAACAGACCGTCAAAATGATTGTACGCACTAATTAAAATAAGTTCCTCATTCAGGGTTGCACATAGCCTACCATAGCCTACCAAACTGTAAATAAAGGTTAGATGATCCAGAATGGAAGCATAGCAAACTGTGATACTAACTGGGAGAGAGAAACTTTTAGAAACTTAAAAAAGAGCAAGTATTGAAATATATTGTTGGAAATAAAACATGTCACATTCCTAAATGGTGAGTAGTTTAGGGCAGCACCAAAAAAAAATTTACATGGAATAATTGTTAATTATTCAAAAATCCAATATAAACCAGATAATATAACTAGGAAGGTGCAGTGAAAAAATAGATTTAATGTAGACAAAATAAGCTATTGTTTCGCTTGTTTCAATCAACCGTGATAGTTCAAGTTATTACTATTGTTTCTTGGTAATGATAAAAAGTTGTGATGACTGGATCACCATGAACATCAGAATACTACTGTAATTGATAGGAATTCAAAATTAAATGTAATACACTTCCATACATTAGCTTTTGAATCTCAAATTGTTATGTCTACCAACCTCAAGCTTTTCAATCAACTAAGAAATTTCTGTTAATTTATTTTCCAAACGTGCTATATCCTATAATGCTGTAGTTTTAAATAAAAAATAAAAAGAAGGAAATTGGTTCAATGGTTGAAAATCCATAGCTTTCTATGGTTGAGACAGGACTTCCTTCGTTGGCCATTCTAAAACTCGTTACACATAGGGATTTAACATGATTTTGAAATATTATACAGCCTTAATGAACTTGTTATTTTACTAACCCTTGTTCCCGAGAGTGCAATGAAGCTTACACAATCATTTTAGTACATTCGGTTCAAGCAGTTGGATGCGAAGCTCTGCAAATAAAGAAAAACCCCTGCCTCCGGTATCTTTAGTAAATTTCACAGAACACAGAGAAATTAAATTTGTTGAACAGCTCCTACATGTTTACGTTGCGCTCCAAGACAACGTTGAAATCACACTTTTGGATGAAATATTGACAAAACCAAAGATATGGATATGACATCTGACTTCTGGAAGAAAATCTATCAATGAGTACCGTTATGGAAGTCAGATGAGCATAAGGATGGCGTTTGATGAGGGATCATTACAATTGATTCTTTATGCTCAAGTCTGAGTTGGTTTTGCACCGCGACTCTTTTCATCTACCAAATTCCAGACCTTCTGATAATGGGTTCTGCTCTCAAATTTATCCATATCTGAAACCTGCCGTATAAAGCATAGCATATTTAAATCATTTTGATAGATTTTGTCACATTTCTGCTAAACAATTCTTTCTCGAAACATATAATACCTTAGCATGTATGGTGTGAAAGATTTTGTCATTCATCGCAGAAGAAGTAGCGCTAATTATATCAAGGCCATTATTTTCCAGTGTAAGTAGCAGATCAGACTGGACGATCTGGGACTTCATTGTGCTAGTTGAGACCAAAACACCCGACCCAATAGAATTTACTTTGACTCTAGGAAAATTCTCAGATACCACGGAATAATGCATATCTTCGCGTATTTTTTGTTTTCGCATCTCCTCTCTCTTTTGGGTAAGCTCTTTAACCCTTTGCCGTAGATGCTTAATGTAGTCCGTGGTTTCAGATAGTTGATCTGCCGTTGAACGTTTTCCCTGCACAGATGAGCACAGAGAAATATGTTACAAAGAATAGACTTACCATGGGACTAAACCCTAAGGGTTACAATTCAAATTTCTGAAAAAAGAACACAATGGAACATACCATAATGTATTCATGGGGCAGTAAGGATCTCAACAGAGAAAAGAGTGTCTTCATGTCTTTCCTCCTATTTCTTTCAGCAAATTTGTGGATGTCTTGCTTACGAATGACTGCAGCTTTATTGTGACCAGATTTATAGGTGTATTGAAGCTTTGGGTTTTCATAATCAAACAAAGCAGAAATTTGGAGAAGGGAGGAAGAATGGCAGGAGGAATGTGTACTGGGCATATTTGAAGGCTGTTTACACGTAGAGTGGCCAATGTTGCCAGAAGAGGCATCGCACTTGAATATAGGCGAATGAAATAACCCACAATCGACTCTCTCCATAATTTTATCATTAAAAGTCACTTAGTATTAAATAACTTTGAAAATATCGAAACTTCTGACACAGTATTTAGGAGGAAGACGATCCGCAAATTATTTGTTTCGAGAAACCTTTTGTATTACTAAATGGGTAGGTTCCTGACATTCTGGATGAAGATATGAAACGATCTATTTTCAGATCTGACATTTTAAGATAGACTTAAAAAAGAATAATTTTTTTATAAAATCACACAGCCAAGAAATAAGAACCTTAGTATAATCAAGCCTGACCTGTCGCAAGTCGAGGAATGGTCTGTGATGCTGCCGACAAAATAAAGAAAAATAAGATCGATTTATGAAAGCTTTCCACAATCCTACTTCTGAGAGACGGCCTTAAATATACTTGTTTATGTTGATTTCAGAAATGTTTTGGTGGCTACGAAACTTACTTTTAATGGAGATGAAACGTAGTATATATGGCCGCATCACTTCTGTTAACCCATATCTTCTTTCTGACAATCTGTGAAACTTTAACACGCAGTATAACATTCTAGTGGCATACTAAAATGTCATAATTTTAATTCATGGAACCCTAACTCACCTACCAGTACCTACCTTTAGTTTGGTTTCTGGAAGGGTTAGGCTAACTCCGGTTTGTTTCAACAAACATAGAATAATAATGTTTCAACGCTTAAAGTCTCGTCCTTTATTATTCGTGTGTGACAGGTTGTAGAGGGTTTAGAAAAGGGATAGTATATTTGTAAAAAATAAAAAATAAGTGAATGATAGAAAAGTTTATGTTTTTAAAAGGTAGATTATACTTTTATATTTTAAATATAGTTAGGTATTTTTATATAATAAAAATATCAATAGTCTTGTATAATATAAATTATGTTACAGATTATAATAAAAAAATTTAACATTATAAAATTTAAAAAGATTTCAATTCTAATTCCATTTTCATTTTTATATAAAAGAGTTAAAAATTAATACTTATATTTATAATTTTTAATAATTAATATAGCATTAATGTTTTTTTCTTCAGAAATATGATAAGCTAGTCCAATATAAGTCTTTCCTATTACTTTTAGTAAACAGACATATTTTATTGTTCCTAGTTATAATGATGGTGGTGTTTCTTTTGAATTTCATAGTGCTATTTCTTTCAAATCGTAATTTAAATAAACATACATCTATATCTTGTTCCACATTTAAAAACAATAATTTATGTCAAAACAAATTCTAAACAGTTTACTACCATAGAACCAAAAATTGTGTTGAAAAATGAACTTAAACAATAAGATTAAATGTGACTTTCCCAAATGATTTGTGCTTCCGCGAGTAATTATTAACTGGAATATGATATCATGTTTTTGGTAACAACTAGGATGCCATTTCCAAGAGTATCTAATAATTAGATGTACTAAACGAGTTTTAGAGGTAGTGCATGCAGACGTGGAAGAATCTTGTTGTACCTTATAGCGTGATTAAAAAGCATAGAAAATGAAACAGACCCAACAAGATATAGACTAGAAATCTGCCAGTACAATAATAGATGTCTAAGTGCTCGTAATTTGGACTATGCCTCCGAACCTTTGCTCTCCACTTAGAAAGTGCAGTCAAAGGAAAATTTACCTGCACGATTATGGAAATTTAGTGAGAGTTATTTGGATGATGTTTACAATTCTATTCGTGAATCATTAACTTTTACTAAATTCTTTTTTTTTTTTAAAACTATTATTTTAGTTCAATCTTGGTTAATTATGGATTTTTTTAATAATTAAATCCACTTTTTCTATTAATTTATTTATAAAATATTGAGTAAATGTTATGTCTTTATTGATTATGCAACTCCTTCAACCTTGAATTTGATGAATTGCCAAAAATATCACATATATAAATATCTAAGCTTTGAGTTCATCCTCATCTAAAACTATATATTTCTTTTAAAGAAAGCCATGATTTACTACTTGAACTAATAGATTTAAGATATCAATACAAAGACATTTAGACCTCATGTTAAATTACATCGGTAAAAATAAACTTTGAAATAAAATAAAGTTAAATTATATTGGTAAAAATAAACTTTGAAATAAAATAAAGTTATATTAACAATGGTCCTTTTATATTTCTTGACACATTGATAGGAATTTTTAAATGATACTATGTAAACTATATTTTTTATATTTACAAATAGACAATTCAATTGAATATATAAAGTGAATATAAGAAAATCAAAGATTATGATAATTAAACATATGAATAGAAGTTGTTAAACAACTAAATATTCATTGAACATAATATGTTGTAAACTTGCTGCAAATTTCACTACTGTTGTAAGACAAAAATAGGGGCTTGCAAAAATTTAGAATAGATGTGTGCAATTCTTAAAAAAAAAACTGACTTCTTTATTGAAAAATGAAATAGTTACAAGCATATTTAAAACAATAAGTTAGACCACTATGGACTGCAACAACGGTGGAATCAAACTCACACAAAAAAGGAACTAACAAATTGTAAGCTAAAATTTTTATATTGTCAAAGTAAGGTAATTAACTACAACCTAAAATAGAACAACTTTAGTTTATTCTAGCCTATAAAAAAATAGAATAGTTATTACATGTATGTATTTGTAGTTTATTCAAAACTGAAAATATTATACTAGATTTTAAGTAATTTTCTTTCAAACTTTTCCTCCTTAATGCTTAAGGAAAAAATTATTAATTAATTGCATAATGAATAACATTTGTCTTTTGTAATTTCTTTCGTAAAGATATCTAAGTTAGTTGATTCTCTATGCTGCAAAATTGTAATTGCACTTCTCTTTTTTGAATCAAATATCTACTGAGGTGATAAAAAATCTCTATATGCTTCGTTCTTTCTTGAAGAGTATGATTATTTGCTATTCCAATGGTACTACTATTATCACAATATATGACAATGGGAGAATTGCATTATTTTTTAATTTTTTTTAAAACTTTTCATAGCTAAAATACTTGACAACATGTTGAGGTTGTTTTTATATACTCTACCTTTGCTATAGAATGAAAAACTATTTGTTTCTTATTTTTATCTCCAAGTTATAATGCCACTTCAAAGATTAAAATAATACCCTGAATTTGATTAATAATCATATATTGAACTGGCCATATCTAAATATAATAAACCAACCAATTAAATATTATTTCATGTTTTATAATGAATTCCATGATCTGCCATAAATTTGATATACCAAACTATTATTTTTGAGTTCTCATGTGATATTCATGTGGATTTGTGGCAATTTTTTAAATAATACTTTTTGCATAAGAAATACATTGTCTAGTAGCTACTCGATAAATCAGAATACCAACCATACATCGAAATCAAGTCTAATTCACACTGATAATCTTATTTTCCTTTCTCAAATTTTCACCTTAGGTTGATGAAGTTTCCACTTCCTTTCACTTTTCCATTTTTAAATGTCTCAATGTATTTTGGTAAAGATTTGCTTAAAATTTAAAGATTCCGTCAATTGACTAACATACTTCCACACAAAAAATTAATGCATCAATATAAGATCAATCATCTCAATATATTTCATCTTTTTCATAAATTAATGCATCATGGCAGAATTATTACCTATAAAAATTAGTCATCAACATAATTAAAAACCATTAAAATTTGGTTAACTGATATTTGTACATACAATGATTGAGAATTTTGAATTCTAAAAAAGCCATGCTATTATAAATAATCTGCAATTCTTGAATGCCAATCTCTAAGAGCTTATTTCAAGCCATACAATGCTTGTCTTCAATTTACATACTAGATATTGTTTCTCTTTTTAACTTCAAAAGTAGGTCACTATTACACATAAACCTCTTCCTCAATGAAGGCATTCAATAATGTTTACTTCACATCCATTGATTAATTGTCCACCTATTAAGGGATGCCAATGCTAAAACTATTCTTATTGTATCCCAATGAGCAACTAGTGTAAATTGTTTTTAATAGTATAATCTATATCCTTGTGCATATCCCTTAGTTGCTAACCTTACCTTATTTCTATTTTTAATTTAGACTTATATTTTATTTTATATAGCTATTTTACTCATATCACCTCTTTATATTTTGGAAGATCAACTAGCTCTCAAGTTTCATTCCTCTCAATTTCCTTCATTTATTATCACATTTTCCTACCAAAAAAAACTCCATGTTCCACTACATCTTCATAATAACTTGGTTAAACTTTAATTTTAGGAAAACATCATGATTAATAATATGATTTGTATACTATCAATTTTTAGTCTTTTCATAAATTTATTTAATAATTTTTACCTTATTTTGGGAGTTTAAATTTGATTTTAGATTTACACTTATGCTTGAGAAAATTTCCTCATGAAAAAATTGTACTACCACTGGAGCTTGATTTTTTTACTAGGACTTATGGAGAGAGGTGTAATGTCATTTTGGATTTACTCTAGTTCCACAATTTTTTGACTTTCTTAATGTTATCCTTCTTGACACACTCCCTATTCATCACATCACATCATGTGATAAAAATTTTTATTTTTTTTTGTAAATTTTAGATTCAAAAATTATATGCTTTATTCTTTTTAGAAAAACTATAAAAAATTAAAAATTAATTATTTGAACTTTTATCTAGTTTCATTAAGGACATGCACATAAAATACTGAGCTAAAAATTTAGAAGTGTTCCACATTGGGTCTTATATTAGACCAAGCTTCATTTGGTGTATAGTTCCTTAATGATGATATAGGACTAAAATTAATAGTATACACAATTGTAGCCATTAATTTTACATAAAATTTATCTCTGATTTATTTTTATTATAATTTTGACCTTATCATTCTAGTAATGTGACTATTTTTTTGATCAAAAACTTTATTTTGTTACAACATCTATGATTTTATAACTTTCCTTTTGATTCCAATTTTAGCATAGTAGTCATTAAATTCTTTTGACTTTAAATCACCCCTTCTATCAATCATGAATTTTTTAATTTTATAACCACTTTTATTTTCAAATAAAACTTTTAAACTCACAAAACAATGAAATGCTTCTCTCTTTTTCATCAATAAAATACCCATGACTTTATATAATAATCATATATAGAACAATCATATATAAATGTTAAAAATAAAACCAAATACCAATACTAGATATGTGTGTAGCACTCCAAATAACTGAATAGATAAGCACCACTGGTTATGAAACTCACCATGGTTTTTTAATTGGAAGTTTATCATTGTATTTCATCCATAGTACACAACCATAGCAAAACTCCACCTTCATTTTGATCTTTGGCAAGGCTAGAACTATTTTCATTGTGTAAAATAAATTTATCTTTGAAAATAAAATAAACATAATGCCTATGATATAGACAATTATTACCTTCAATTATTTATTTCAAAATATTTATGCTTTTTGGATTCATTAAAAGCATTATATTTGTTGCCATGGGAGTTTTTAACACTAATTTTCCTCTATTATTTTTATCAAAATTTTTAATACCTCTATTACCAAATAATATTTTAAATTTATTTTCATCCAATTGGCCTACACTTAAAATATTGTTCTTAAGACTGTAAACCAATACAATATCTTGAATAACTTTTACTCCTATTTATTATTGTGTATAACCAATGTACCTTTGCTAATGACTTTTATTGACTTATTATCTCTATACTTAACCAGACTACTCTTTATTTCAAAAAATTTAAAAAATAAGTCCCTACTCAATGCCATATGATTAGAGCATCAGATATCAAGAAACTGTACATCATTTTCAGACTTTTCAATAATACCAATTAAAAAGCATATGACATCGAAAATGCTCTCCTTAATTATGTGTAAAATTTACCTTAATTTTTTTATGTATCTATAGCGCTTTCCTTCATTGCAAGTGAAATTTGAATTCTTATATTTACGTGACTCTATTTGATTTTACATTATGTCTTAAAATGAGAAAATATTTAACAATAACAGTAATTTATATACTTCTTATCTAAATTTACATGTCGACCTCTAATTCCATGGCTTATTCCTATTCATTTTTAATAATATGATGTGTCCTCCTCTCTTGGTAACTATCATCGATGGTGCTTCTTTCTCCTAATTTAGCTTTTACTACAAATGATTTTTATAAACTTTATGGAGTTTGTTCCAATCTACATTCATGAGATGACAATCATATCATGAGATAATATAACATTAGTGTTTCCATATCCTTACTTTCTTATATTACAATAACCAATAAATTCCATTTTATTGGTAACCATTTAAAAACATTTTCTAAAATTTTCTTATTTGTAATGGTCTCTCCATTTAAAAAAAATATTACACTCCAACATCTAAATCAATTATTTTCCCATTATCCTTCATTTAAATATTATCAAATTGTCTCCACACATTCAATGAATAAACCAGTTTGCATTCTCAAATTATCTCCACAAATTCAATGAATAAACTGGTTTGACTTTGTGCCTTGCTAGGTAAAATGCAATGTGTCACCTGATTCCTTGGCATTGACTATCCCATCAATTATGGTAAAGGTAATCACATCTAGATCACTTTTGAATTAAAAATATTTCCAAGTCATCCTTATACTTTTCCTCTTTCTTTTCATTTTTCACTTGTGTTGTTAATGCAATCCTATATTAGGGATATACGTATCCAATTTGAACTATCTCTCATGTCTATTTTAAAGCCACTAACAATTGCATTTTTATTGCATAATATTCATAGAAATCATTATTAAATTGAATAACTTGTAAGAAATATTTTTTCAATGCTAATATTTCTCTATGCAACTTATGTCTAATACCAATTTGTTAAACTTAATATGCTATAGTCTTGTTATAACTTTCACTACTACTATAGGTCAAAAAGAAGAGATCTTATAAATTTATAATAGATCCTACAATTTAAAATAAAATTGGCTTTTTTATTGAAAAAATAATGATTATAAACATATTTAAAAAAATAATTTTACCCACAATGAATTAAAAGAAACGAAAAAATCCATATAAAAGAGGAACTAATTAATTATTAGTTAACAATTTGATACAGTCAAAATAAGGTAAGGTAACTGTAATCTAAAATATGACATTAGTTACATATATACAACTCTAATTTATTCTAACATATAATAGATATAATTACTATTGTATATAAGAAAATTTAATTTATTCAAACTATTACACTAAAATCTAACCATTAATTTTTCAACAAAACTTAACTATGAAAAAATAAATAAAATGATTGTTTTCCTCAGTTGAATATAAATAAATAAGATCTTGTATTATTTGACAATATAAAATTTTGAAACCTTTTTCTAAATAAGAAAATGAAGTTGACTATAAATATGTAAGGTTTACCCTTACGTAATTAGTGAAGTTCAAATCAACACATTTTTTATGGTAAAACAACATGTTAATATTATACTTGAATTTATGTTCAACCCTAACTTATCAAAATAAATGTATACCTTAAACTAATAAACAAAAATGTGTGAACAAAATTTTATATAAATAATTAAATAAAAAATTTATTTCACTTAATTTCATTACTAATTTAAATGGAAATGTTATGCATTCCATATATATTTTTAAACTTTTTATTCAAATTTTTATTAAATTTTTAAAACTAATCTACGTTCTTCAATTCATCTTATAATTGTATTTTAAAAAGTACACAATATAAAATTGACTATATAAATATTATATAGTTTTTTAATTTTTTGATGTTCGACCAAACTCACAACATATGAAATGATTATAAATATCCCTTAATGAAGCAGGACCATGTGTATGGATGCATGTAGATGGTTATTCGATAAAAAAATTCATGAAATGATTAAAAATAACCCTTATTGTAGAACAACCATGGGGCATGGGTACATGTAGGTGGTTATTCGATAAAACATTTCCCATATAATCATCCTAAAGGAGAATTCTTCTTAAAAAATTTAAAGCAATTAACCATAAATTAAACATAATGGTTTTGTAAAAAAGTTTGTCAAAAAAAATTATGCAATGGTTGTTCATTGATAAACGTTTCTAAAAAGAAACAAGGCTTTAATGTGTGCATGCATTGGCTTACAACAAAGAATTTGTATATATATTCTCACCAAAATATTTAAACTAGGTTATCATGTTTCTAAATTTAAGTGAAGAGGTTTTGACATAGATATGAAATTATCGATGATGAAAAAATATTTTTTTGTTTCAAATGAAAGAAATAATAATTTTTCATAGAATATTTAAAATTTAAATACAAGAAACATAAAAAAAGTAAATGTTTTTAAATTTAAAATTAGGAAAAGTTTATTTTGTTACATTTTATTATGTATTATATGGAAGAAAAAATAATTATAAAATTTAATTATTAATTTTTTTATGAAGATAGATTTTATAATGATTAAAAAAGACCAAATAAAAATAATTTTATGTAATTGAATAAAAATTAATTTATTATTTTTTTAAAATTATAAAATAAAGGTTTTGAAAGGACCCTTCCTTTTTACTGAGGAAAATAAAAACAATAAAAAAACACTGTAAAACACATCTAATGACCAGAAAATCAGAAACCTACAGATCTCCAAACCAATAAAATTTAACCAAACAAACTTACATCAAAATAGCAGCACAACTCCTCCAATATAATAGATTCAATAGAAAATAGGCTGCATGCATACCTAATAATTGAAAAACAAAGAACATAGACTATTTATAGGACATAGGAGATGTAAATCAGACCAAATATGTAACATATATCCAACATAATTTTAAAGGAGAATCCAAATAGAAGGAGAACATAAATAGAAAGGGTTACATTGGTTGGTATCACATATATAACACATAATTGTATCCATTATTTTCATAGATTGATTGGAAGAATTGACTCTCAAATCTTTGGGCATTTAATATTTAAACATAACTGATGGAAGATAGTAGTTTATGATATGAAAATTTAGCTGAAAATATGGAATAGAAAAATTTTAGGGACTTTCTTTCTTATAATAATAATATTATGGAGAGAACAAAACTCACATAAAATTTGGAGCTACATAAGAAGAAAATAAAATTAAAAATTAAAAGGCTAGAGGCGTCAACTCCAAAAATGTCTATCATCTACGGTTTCGATATGTCGAGGTGGTTTTTGATCCTTTATAAGTTGTAGGTGACTGATGAGAGTGTTTACCTGGCTATTTCTTCAAAGGATAATTTATTCTCTCTTTATTCTCCCATTTCATGCCTCATGGCTTCCTTGACTTAGCTATTAGAGGGTCTTGAGTCTGGTGTTAGGTGTTTTACTATTTGTAGTGGTTTTTCCATTCAGAATGCTTATGACATTTAGATCCTCAGCGTTCATGGCTAGTTCTTTGTAGTTAAAAGCCTTCGATGGTAGGACCTTTACTAAAGTTATTTACCATCCTTAGTCAAAGAATTTTTATGAAAGTCCTGGCTTCCTTCTTCTCATGTCGATATCAGTCAGTCCTTAATGTGTTTTCCTAGATTTGTTGAACCTCCCCAACATGCCTCTCTAGGAGTGGGTACCCCTTTATCTGCCTCTTCTATGTAGACTTCTCTCCCTTCATCTTTGTTTTAGCTTTGGGATGTACCTATGGATTTTAAGGAGTCTCTACCTATTTTGAGGAAGGAGAAGCACATCATTTAGTTGGTTAACATATTGGGATATTTCTCTTGAACACAGTTTTATATGAGTGTGTTTTTTTATCCTTCCAAATCACTTTTTAATTCTGTTAATTTAATAAATTCTTAAGATAAGTGTATTCAATTTATTAATTATGAAGGTTCACTTTTTGGTATGGTTGGGGTGATTAAATACTCAATCTTTCCAACTTTTAGTTTATAATTGATTATTGAAAGTCACCAAATTACAAATGTCATTTGGTTGTACAGTTGAACAAATTTCAATTGCGAGGTCGATACTCACTATTGCTCAAAAGTTGGGGGCATGTGCCTTGTAATATCTCTTTCTCTTTCTCTATATCCTTGGATATAAGAAATTTAGAATAATTATCTATATCTATCCTAATCTTAGTTTCATAACCTTACAATGATAGATCTTTTTCCAAAAACAACTTGAAACTAGTGATGGTGGTTGCATCAACACATAGGTTTACAAATAAACCTTACTCTTTCAATTTTAATCTATTTCAAGTAATTTTGACCCAAATTATATGCATTGATTATACAGCATAACATTCTCTTGGTTACAGATCAATCACTAGTAAAACACTCAAATCCAGTGCCAGTAAAGCATTCAAATTCAACTCAATCAAAGAGAAGTTGTGTATACACACCCAAGTACTTATTACTTTCCTTTATAAAACTAATTTATGTACTTGATAAATTTGATGGGAAATGTAGATTATATTTTATGATTATATATTATCTCAGTCATCTACACTTAGAAAACTAATGACCTTGGCTATTCCTCTTAGTTCTATATATCTTACTTTTGTAAGCCTCACATCTACTCCATCTTCTACCGTTTGGCCTATATCTTAGTCTAACCAACCTTATCTTGGTGAAGCATACCTAGTGTCTTTCAGAAAATGTTTAAAATATAATTATCTTATACTTTTGCATATTTTGAGCATATTCCCACTCTCGTTCTCCCTAGACACTAATGTTCAGGTTAGATAGTGGCATCAACATTACTATCTTTACCTAACATAAGTGTTAAATTCCCTAAAGTCATAAAATTTATAAATCAAATGTATTACAATGGTTAATATTTGTGATTTAATGTGAGTTATATCTTGATACGATTATTATAAATATAATATTAACCCTCATTCATTCCCCATCTAGAAATCAGATTGAAATAACATTCAAAAAGCAGTAAAGCTACCAAAATATTTTTTTATCATTTCCTATTTTCATATCAATTGAAGGAAAAACCAAGATAAAAGTCTAAATTAGGAATGGAGTCATAAGTCATATTTGCCATGTCACAAGTTAGGTCATTTTTATACTTACTTTACATATAGTGCATGATTCACATAAAAGTCAACATGTAGGGAAAATTACATGACTATGAGGCCATATTTTAGAGTATTGGATATGTATCAGGGTCATTGTGTGTCATCTTAACATCTTGTACCCACTAACCCAATTTATCCCAACATCACATTGAAGATGCACAATAAGGGTTTCTACATTTCATCAAGAGTAATATTCGATGACCAGATATAAATGTACTAGAATGAATGTGAAGTCCATCCTAGATGCATATAGGTGGTCATAGCTTATTTCATTGCATATTCCATATAAGACACTAGTTATGAGATTAGATACTATCATCAACACAACTATCCTAGGTTGATGCAAGTGTACATAGGTATATAAGCACCGTACCCATAATATAATAATTGATATAGATTCTAATTCCTACATAATTATTTCATGTACTAGATCTAACATTGTATTAGCATCATAAATAATTTAATAATTTCTTTTATGTCATTTTTATATCTACCATAGTTATACTTTACATTAATATCCTATCTTAACTTTATAAATTCAGCATATAGGACATCTAAGTAAAACTCATTAATTGGCTTGATGGAGGTTTGATATTCACCCTTGTACTGTATCATTTTTATATTCTTAACCCTAACAACTAAATAGGATCCATATCTGAATTAGGGTTAAAATATGGGTATCTACGTGTATCTTAGTGTGTGCTGATTTATTTGTTTATGGGGATAAATGATCCATTGTAGTTAACTCACCATTTTAAAAATTATTTATATTTTCAAGAGGAATACATTATTTAAGTGGCACCATTGTAAGAATACATTTTGTATCATCGTATATAATTTTTAAAATATTTAAATGTTCATCATTAGAATGTATTAAAAATAAGGTCCCATTATGTACAAATTTTATACAATAATATAGTGTAGATGTGATATCATCTATTTTATGTATCCAAGGTCTAAAAAATATCAAATTATAATGTAAATACTATGACATTTCCTGAAATGTGTTTTAACCATTTTTTACCACTATAAAATTTATTCAAGAAAAAATAGGCTATCACCTAAGGACAACCTCTAATTCTATGATACTTAGATATTCATTCAAGCCAAGACATAAACTTAGACACTAAATCAAGACAACAATAATACTTAAAATATTTAGATTCTCATTCATTCAATAATTAAAATGGTTGGCTCATATACATTACATCACACTAACATACATGATTATTTTCCAAAACAAAAATTTGAAAATGGAATTCACTCTATTCTTCTCTACTCTACTCTACTTTACCCTTGCTCCACGTAGTTTGCCCCCATTCATAAACTGACTTTTATAAATAAATTAGAGTATACATTTAATATAATAAAAATCACAGGTGATTATTTAACTTACCTATAATTTCTAAAAATGTCTTAGAATCAAGTGGCCTTCAATTTTCAAGATCAACCCTTAACAATTAGTAACTATCAGGTAATGTTTTAGGCTAATATATAGTTATGAAAACCACCATAACTTAAATACAGTTAATATAAATGATATTAAGTTTTAAATAAATATTCTGGAATACATTTTACATCAAATTTCTAAATTGAACAATCTAACTCATATCATAATTTATTTTAGGTCACTACATGTGAAGAGCAACATGCCAAGTGTTGCACAATACACAAATGACATTTATAGGTTGAATAATACTTAATAAAAATTCATAAATTTTAACTCTATTAATAAAAATAATCTTAAATATTAAACATTAAAATATAACTACATTTTGTATCCACCCGTTAAATTAGGTAACCTAATTCTCACTACAACTCTTCTGTAAGGTAAGAAACTTTCACTCTAGATATATGCATGTTTCTAGCTTAGTGTCAGTCACAAAATATGACATAACTTTTCCTTCCACTTATCTAATTGAGTTGGAATTTATAAAAAAAAATTATGATAAATTTTATATCATTTATCCAAATTTGGTGATCTAACGCTTATTGAAGTTATTATTCAAAGTCATGAACCTTATATCAAGTGATAAAGACAACCTAAATGAAACAAATACAAATTTTATGTGGTAAATCCAAATGATATGAAATGTGATATAGACATTGTATATGTCATATTATATAAACCCCAAAAAAATCACAATCTAACTACTTCCTCCACATTACTGTAATTAAAGATAATTCCTATTAATGTAATAATTGATACACCTTTGCACTGATTCCAAATGCCTTTAATGTTTGTTAGGAGGTTAAAACTGTTAAGTTATATGATCCATAAAATATTGAAAATCTAATTCCTTTCATTAAATTACATACAATATAGAAAATAACCATTAGTGTAATAGTTGGTACACCTCCATGGTGACTCCAAATGATCTAAGGCTTAGTAAATATGTTATAAGTTTCATATGATATGAAATCACAAAATTTGATTCTTATCACAATTGAAGAACCACTACCAAAAATACTCATGTCTTGATACTCCATGCAAACTAATAGAAATAACAAAATGTATTTGAATGTTGTCTATCACAATAAACACTCTAACAACATCCTTCTCAGTGGTTAAAAATCTTAAAAAAAATAAGGCCACGAACACAAACCAAAATAAAAACCTAATCTAACATATTTTTGGTTGATGCAAGATTACCCTTCACCTTAAATGCTTATGCATCAAACACCTAGGATAATGAAAATGTCCATGATCTCTTAGTCATTAATCTAATATGATCTCATATATAGTTTGACCATGTTTTCCAACTAAGAATGTGTTAATCTAAGTTAAATATTTAGTTTTTCTATCCTTAAAATTAACCAAGTATAGACAATAATCATTTTCCCTTATCTTCTTACCAATCTAAATGTCTAAAATAGCTTCCATTACCTCTTTAGCTTTACAAAAATTACTCTCTAACCTATGTTGTTACTTATTTTTCTCTAAATGTATTTGTATAAATATGATAAATTGAAATGTGATTGATATGCCTACTCTATCTAAAAATTCTAATTCAAAATCATTATCTAATAACTTCCTTAAAATATTAAAAGTTCTAGTCTTATTCTACTTATGTTTGTTGTACTCACCTTTCAAAAACTTATCCTTTCACAAAGGTGTTGAAACCAAGTCCCCAACCAAAAAATTCAATTATCTCGATTGCTTATTAACATGTTTCCCATATTTTATGTCATTCTCTTTAAGTCTCTTATTTACTTCCTTATCCACAATGTGCATTTATTAAACATAGTCTTCTCCTTCTACACTTATTCTATTCATCTTATAAGTAACAATCAAATCACATACACATTTAGGAATTATATCATACACTATTTTATAACTAATAAAAAACTTACATGAGTGAGTGAGTCATTAAATGAAAACTTAGCTTGTACCAAAATCAAATCCAATTGGGCTAGTTAACAACTAAACATCTAAAAAATGCACCAAAAAACCAATTTGCAAATTATATTTTGCAATAATTTTGAGGGTGATAGTATGGACTAATGTCTAAACATGTTCCCTAATTCTTCCTTAGCAACCTCCAAAATTTCCCAACAAACGTTTTATCTCTATCCAGTACAATACTCCATGGAAACCTATGCAATCTCGTAACTTCTTGAAAAAATAAATTTGCATTATGTGTCATAGCACTAGTCTTGTTAAATGATATAATATGATCCATATTATAAAATCTATCAATAAACAAAAATATGGAATCATTACCTCATTGTGTTCTTGGAAATCCAAGAACAAATTCCGTGCTCAATGCATCCCATGGTTTATCAACAATAGGAAATGGTTGATAGAAACAAAATTTGGACTTTTACCATTAGCATGTTGGCAAAATATACACTTTTCCCAAACTTATTCACATTTTTATGCATCCAAGGACAATAATTATTGTGACTCATCTATGTGAAATCATTATCATACCCAAAGTGACTAGCTAGGCCTCCACTATGTTTCTATTTCAATAGGTTCTCTCTCATGGAACCTTGAGGTATACACAAATTCATTCCCTCAAATAAAAATCCATATTGAATCATATAATTTAACCATGAATTTATGTTTATTCTTTTTTATATTCATGAATGTTGTACATGCATCTTATAAATCTAAGTCTTCTTCATACATTTCTTTCATTGATTCAAATCCATTAATTTCTATCTTTGGCTCAATCACTATAAGAGCTCACCTACTCAAGGCATCCAATACATTATTAGACTTTCCATTTATATGCTTCAAAAAAATTAATAAATTTTAATAAATTTTATCCATTTAATCTATCATTTATTTATATTACCTTGTTTTTTTATGAACTACAAAGCATGGTTGTCCAAGTACCAAATTAATTCCTTTGGTAATATGTAATGATGTCACTTCTTGATAGCCTAAACCATTACATATAATTGTTAGTATTAGACCAAATACTTCATCTTAACTTCAATCAATGTCTCATTCAAATAGGAAATTGGTTTACTCCTCACTCAAAAATTACTGCTATAATTGTTTCACTTGCATCATAATCAAGCAGAAACACTTTTCTAAAATATGGTAAGGCTAACATTGGCTATTCTATCACCTTCTTCTTAAAAAATAGATATTTATTATCTGATGGAATAGTCCACTAAAAATTATTATTATATCCCTAAAAAACATTCATTATGGGTGCACATTTGCCACTAATGTTTTTGGTAAATTTTCTATTGAAACCTTCTAACACATGAAAAAATATTACTCCAGACATATTCTTTAGTGAAGGCCAATAAAAAATTTCCCTCACTTATTAGGTTCCATATTCAACCCATCATTTAATATTATAAATCTAAAATATATATAATCCTTTTTCATGAAGCTAAACTTCTTCAATTATACTAGCATTTTCTCTTCCTTCAACTTATCCAAGACCAAATTTAAAAGCTTTAAATTCTCCTCCTTAGATTGAATGAAAATTAGAACATCATCCCAATATAATATCACAAACTTAATCATAAAAGGATTTAACACTTTGTTTATAATTCTCATTAATGTAGTCAAATAATTTAACAAATCAAATGGAATGACAAACCACTCATTGAACCCCTAATTCTAATTGAATATGATCTTAAAGTCATCACCTTATCTTATGCAAATTTGAAGATATCTTATTTTCCAATATATATTAGTGAAGTACCTTAATCCATTCAAATAGTGAATAATTCATTTATTATTAGTAAAGTAAACTTGTACATAATGGTGATCTTGTTTATTACATGTGAATCTATGAACATTATCCACTCTCCACCTTTCTTTGATGCCATCATAGTTTGAACTAAAAATGGGCTTAGCCATTCTTAAATTTACACCTTCCTCAAAATTTCATGTGGTCGCTTCTTTATTTCCTAATTATTCATTAGGGTCAACCTATAGACCACTTTGTTAGTAATACTTACTCCTAACATTAATCCATATGATGACTAATCTGACAATTTAGTTGTCATAATATCAACGTAGTTTGTCAACATATTATGAATTTAAATATGTAACTTACCATAGTGGCTATTACAACTTTCATAGGATTTGAAATTAGTGAAGATCACATTTTTTACTCCTTGGCCACCTTCAAAACCACTCTATCAGATACCAACATCACTTTGGAATTAATTTCCACCTTATCTCCTTTATGCTTCAATAGACTAAATGTGAATATCTTTCCATCCTTGATATTGGTATAATTATTTTATCTTTCATCATCCATAGATATCCTATCAAATTGACATGACCTATCCAATAGCACATAAAATACATCTATGGGAATTGTGTCACACAATACAACATTTTTATAAGAACCAAACTAAAAATTCCCCACACACTACTCATTTAATATAACTTAGTGCTCCTTGAACAATAAAAAGACATTTTATGGTTTTGGATGTGTCAATCACTTCAGCCCAAATTTTTACACCATCTCTCAAGAAATTAAATTATTCATGTTACTACTATTAATCACAACTCTACAACACTTACTTACATATATGTAGATATTCTAGGATAAAAATTTTATTCATGCTAGTTCATTCAACTCATTGTTTGGTTTTAACAACACTCTTTTCACCAATAAAGCTTCTCTTTGTTCTTGTTATTCTATATGTGTCAAAGACCCAACACTCTCCTCATCTCCAAAGGCTATATGATTTTTACCTTCATCTATTTTACTATTATTTTTAGGGTTTTTAGGATAATATTTATTTTTATGACCAAAATAATAATTACATATTAAAAAATTACATATAAAACCACCACCTTTATTGATTTATCACATCTCCACCATTATTTTTTTGAGCTCTTCCACTATTGTTTTATCTTTATCCTTTGGAATACCTTCCTTTACCTCTATATTTCACTTATTTCCTCCTTATTAGCTTTTTCTCTAGCTTCAATTCACATTGAGATTCTTCCTATATGGTTCTTAGGTTCAATTTTTTTTATTTCATATTGTATGTTAAAACACAGGGCATTCAAATGACTTACCAAGTTCTCATGATCATCCAATGTATTTCTATCCCTTATATTCAGTCTATAAAACTTCTCAATGTATTCATAGATACTAATTATCTTTTGTCTCATATTTATAATTTTATAAATAGACTTGTATCATAATCACAATAGAAAATTTTTAACTTTAATTTTATCACCATCCTATCCCAAAATTATATCTTATCCTTACCTTTCGTTTGTCTCTTAGCCTGCACACAATCCCACTATAAAGAAGCATAGATCTTCATCTTTGTGAAAAAAATTTAACCTTCTTGTGGTTTTACATATATTCATAGTCAAAATACTTCTTCATGTCTATTATTCTATCCAGAATATCATCTAGATTCAAAATTCCATTATATCAAGGTGTTTCTAGCCTTGGTTTACTTTCAAGCCTTGCCACATCTTTGATAAATATGGTATCAATTTCATTATCAATGTCCACCACACCAAGCTCTTTATATTATTCTTATTCATCCTAAGTCACATATCCACCATGATCTTATCTCCTTTGTGATCTTTACATTTCATCTGACCTTTCTTACATTCCTCTCATGATATTAGCTATTTATACAACTTGGGTGTTCTTGGTCTTCCCCTTATTCTAAAAATATTTTTCCTATGTGCCATATATCCCAAGATTAAAACTTCACTTTCACACCTTACCAATAGACTCAACAAAAGTATTATTCATGTGGATTTATCCATAAAAAATGTGGATATGATACTAAATAATAGAAGGACATATAGGGTATCCACCTAAGGATAGCCTTTAATTTTGTGATGCTTATATATTCACTTAGACCAAGACATTAATTAAAATAAAAAATATAGAAAAAAATAGTACTTTAAATACTGATGAGATGTGAATGTGTTGGTAAAGTAACTTGGTTATTTTAAGCACCACTAAGGTTTAAATTTTAGTGTGGCATTAGAGGTCAGTTGTAGCCAATCATTGGTATTCATGGCCTAGTTATGGCTGATCATTGGTAATCTTAGGCTAGTTATGTCTATTCATTGTTATTCCTAGTTTGGTTATAGCTAATCATTAGTAGTTTAGGGTCGATTGTGGCTGTTCATTAGTATTCTTGGTCTGGTTATGGCTATTGGTAGTATTATAGGGTAGGTTGTGGCTATTTGTTGGTATTCTTAAGTTGGTTGTGAATATTTTTCATAAATATGGTGTTTTTGACAGATGATCACTTGGGGATCTGTACTCATGGTTATGTCCCACACTTGTTGAAGCTCTATTCAAAATCAATGTACTTATCTAAAAAAATAATACTTCAAATATTTTTATTCTCATTCATTCAAGAATAAAAATGCTTATGTCATCTAAATTACATCACACTACAATAGAGGCTTATTTTCTATGACAAAAATGTGAAAATATAACACACTCTATTATGCTCCACTCTATTCTACTCTAAAATTGATACACACATCTTACCCCATTTCATAAAATAAATTCTCGTAGAAAATCATGGTATTCCTATAAAATACCCAAATTCATGGCATGACTCTTTAACTTCCATGATATTATCATAATGTCTAAGATTTAGGATGCCTTCACATTCAAATATTACTACTTAACTGTCAAAAAAATTTAGATGACATTTTAGGTTGATTAATAGTTATGAAAAACACCATAAATTAAAGTTAATTAATCTAATTTATATGAAACTTTACCTCTGAATTTCACCACCTAAATATTTATGAAGGTTAACTTATGTGGAGAATAATCTACCAATTATGCACAATATACATATAATGTTTTAAGGTTGCATGGTAGTTACTAAAACTTCCACAATTTTAACTACATTCATTGAAATGATAAAAAATTTGAAAAATATAAATTTAACTATATTTTATTGTAACTCACTATATTTGGTGACTTAATTCTCAATTTATCTCTTCCTCAAGGTAGTGCTAGGATAGGTAAGTATATGTTTCTAGTTGAATGATAATCAAAAAATATGTCACAACATTTCTTCCACTATATAGTTGATAAAATGTTTGAAACACACATTTTATACTACATTTTATATCACTAATCAAAATTTTGTGATTTAAATATTACCATAGATAGTTTCCAAAGTCATGATCTTTTTATTAGTTGATGAAGGCATAACCTGAAATAGATAGCTAAAAATTTTATTCCATAAATCCAAATGGTATATAATTTAATACAAACATTTTTGGTGTCATATTGTATAAACCCTCAAAAATCAAATCATCCAATTCCTTCTAAAGCATTAATAAAATTAAAGATACTTTTGATTAGTGTAACAATTGGTATGCCTATGTCATTACTGCAAATTACCTAAAATTTATTGATGGGATCCAAAGTGTCAATTTATATAAATAAACCAAGTGTTAGTATATAATTCCTTCCAAAAAATATCCAGAGCTAAGGAAACATAATTCTAGATTAATAGTTGGTAAGGCTCCACCGTGACTCCAAATGATCTAAAACTTCGTGCAAAGTGTTTAAGTGTCATATGATATGACCTTCAAATTTTTTATCATTTGATTATTATATTAGCTTAATAAACATTACTAAAAAATACCCATTTCTTTATAGTCCATGCATATTGATATAAACAAGTAAAATATCTTTTTACTTTGTTCACACCAAGAAACACTTTTCAAAAATTCTTTCTAGAGGTTAATAAACTTAATAAAATATGTCCACAAATCCAAAGCAAAATAAAAACCTAAAATAATATATTTTTGGTTGATGCAAGATTGGCTTTCACCTTGGATGATCCTACATCACACATCCAATGTTATTTAGCCAACCAAAGGGCTATGTGAATTATCAAACCCATTGACTTTTATAGAACATTGGTAATAATATTCAATGTGGGTAAGAAATTTATGTTAAAAATGTTTAGGCTTGATCTATTATCAATGAGTACCTTTTTTATTACTTTTAAAATGTATAGTCATTTATATGAATAAGCAAAATCTTGCTCAATAATATCTTTGGATGGTAAAATTTTAGATCAAACATAATGAGTTTTACATTATTTTTGATATCTTACCTAATATCTATAAATTAAGTTAGTTCAATATCAATTTTACCTTGTGTATCATGGAATTTATCATATAGGATATCCTTACAAATAGTGGATTTATTTAGAAGTTCAAGGATGGAGATTTTAGCATTTATGCTACTCTATTGGTCAACAAAATTGTAGACATTAAATTTGATCACTATCTATGGTTTAGAAGGCACCCACTATATATTAACATGTGGTGGATTAGTTTTGACACCTTTACCTTTTCAAGTAATGACAACATGGAACACAAAATATAATATAAGATGTGCTGAATAATGGTTGTGGGATGGTGACTGTCACTCAAATAATATCTAAGTAAACAAAAATTATTTAGATAATGCATTCTATAATTTAGATACTAACTCTATAGTGCTACAAAAGGAATTATGAAAAGAGATCAAGTATTACTATAAAAACCCTCTCATTATATTGACTAATTTACCTATTTAACTGAATGATAGGTTTTATTAAATAGCTATAATGATGAGTTGGAACAAAAAATGGGTTATAGATACATCCATATTACACATCTTTTTAATGATGTGTAATCTAGTTTTTAACTTGTGAAATCATGTTTAAATAAGAAATCAATAACATATACTTGGCAAATCCTAGATAAACATATATTGTTTTCATTAATGTTAAATTAAGATGGATCACTATACTATAGGTTTAATAATATATAAGTGAATAAGAAAAATGATGAAAAATAGATCTATAATAGGCTAATTAATTTATAACTGGAAATAAATAATGTTCTAAATTTATAATATTGAGGTTTGATTAAAAAAATACAACTACATATATTGATATTGTAATAAATTATAAATAACAGTACTTATAATGTTTATTGTGCATATGTAGATATAATATGGAACATGATGAAATTATACTAGAATTTGATTCTTGATCAATCATCATAATATCAAAACTTGCATTCTATTGCCTTAGATGTTTGCATCAAATCTGGAGCGTTATGCTAATTTCACTATCTAACTTAGATGTAAGTGTCCAATATAAAATATTAACTAGATTTTAGTGTAACCACCTAGAAAATTAATATTCTTTGTTTTACCTTTACTCTAGTGTGTTAATAATTGTCCATAGGTTTTCTCTCTTTCGAAAATGATCAAATCCTAGATTTTTTGCCATTGTAGTGATTGTTGTAAAAATGGGTAAGTGGGTACATAGTGTAGGGCTACCCTAAGGACCCCTCTATAAATGGGTACTATCTACATTTAAAATACTCCAAATAGGGCCTTAGACTTTATAATTATCCCATACAAATTGGATTATGTGTGTAGCAAGATGTAACATGTGAAAAATAGGTACTTATATTGACCTAAATTTTAACATGGAAAATATGGATCATAAAGTGTTTGATTAGTACTTCAAATCTCTACATGAGCTATCCATATATATGATATTGAAATAAGAAAGAATAGGCAAACTTTACTCACTTGACTATTAGATTGAGAGATTTTGGTAATTATCCTTATGAATTGTTTGATACATGATATGTAAGGAATGAACAAGGGTTGATTTTTTTTTTTGTGTGTGTGTGTGTGTGTGTGTGTGTGTGTGTGTGTGTGTGTGTGTGTGTGTGTGTGTGTGTGTGTTTAAAATTAAAAATTAAAAATTAAAAAAAACCATAAGGTAAGTTTAAAATTAAAAATTGATGACTTTAGAGAAAACCATAAGGTAAGTTTAAAATTAAAAATTGATGACTTTAGGGCACTGGGTACTTATATTGGCACAAGACACTAACATCAACATCAACATCTAGATTGGATACAAGTGTCCAATAAGATGGAAAATAAGTATAGGTCTAAAACATGTAGATCATGATAATAAGTAGGATAATAGCATTTTTATAAACATAAAAGGCTTGGTCATCTCAATAACATATGATTGGACTAAGAAATAATCTATGAGCACAAGAGATAGGGGATGCAAGTGTTTCATCAATTAGAAGGTCTTATAACTGAAGGGTACAACCATGATAATTACATGCCAAGTATACATGAATAAGGTGATATATAATTCAGATTTAGTGTCTACAAAATTAATATTTCCTTTGAAACTTAGATAAATAAAATAATGCATAAAAAAGGTTCTAAACTTATCAAAATGTAGACAAAAATGTTTTATATTTTTTTGAAGAATATATTCTATGAGATGTAATTGAAGAATTATCACAAGAAAACACATAAAAGTCAGAATAAGATACCATAGGTTTCAATATCCATAATTTTCAAGCCTTTGAGTGAGGTGATTTAGTTGGATTCAAATAATTAAATATTTCATGAGCTAATTTACCATAATATTTACATGGATTTATTTTCCAACATTTAGAAATATGATGCCTATGTTTAGGATAATGATCACAAATTTAATGGGTTTTAAAAATGAACACAATAATATTTATAATCAAAAGAAGTCTTATGATAGTGAGGAACATTTTTATGAAAAGTAATTCATTAAGGAGGATAATATACATTCAAATTTCCTTAATAATATTATAATGAAGCCCTAAAACATTCATGTTAATTTTAAAAAAAAGTGTTAACAATGATGTTTTTTGTGTTTTCCATGTCTACCACCATGATAACCCATTGAATGCATGATGTGAACCTGGGGTCAATTTTTTTATATTGAAAATAAAATAAGAGAAATTTTAAATAAACATTAGTTGAGCTATGATCAATTTCAAAATACACAAGTTTAATTTTTTAAGTGTCAATAGAAGCATGAGGTGTCTCCTTTTTCTTCATTAAAATAGGTTTGAAATGTGTGATAGTCATATTTTAACATTCTATATGACATTTAAGAGTATTTATCTCACTATATTGAAAATCAAATTCTATAATAAAATAAAAAAATGCATGAAATGATGCTAAGTTAAAATCTTTTAAAATAAAAGATATAGAGAACATGAAGAATAAAATTTTAAAGTAATTTTAGTTTCATAAAAGATGCCTCTTTAGAATGATATATTGATCACATTAAAATTTAGCTTACAAGTAAAAGAGTTAATAATTTAGTTTTTAAAAAATTAACCATTTTGTTTTGAACATCAAAGCATAATAAAAGAATTCCTAGTTATATAAAGCTTCAGTTTATCAATTTTTTATGGAGAAAATAAGCTTTATATGAGTTGAGCTTGTAATGCCAGAAAAATATAGAAATACAAAGCGTATCCAATTAAATAAAATTATTTAAACATGCCATATGAATTTTATTTTTTTAAAAAGATTTAATACAAAAAATGAATTTATAAATCCAATATTTGAATTAAAAAATACAAACAATGAGAACTAGAACTTCATAAAAGAAAAATGGCATAAAAAAAGCTTGTGTTTTATTTGAAAATGAATACTTTCAATATAATTTTTTTTTCCTAATACAATGTTTATGTTTTCAATAAAAATTGAAAGTGCAGGCACCCCTAGTTCATGTTAGATAGGGTTTTCATAAATAAAATGATGGAAAAATAGATGAGTGTTAAATTACAATGTCAAAGACAAATTTAGCACAATACAAGACTAATAAAAAAAAGTTTAATATTTTTTTACAAGGAAAGTGTTGTCAATAAAAAGATTCTAAAAAAAAGGCATAAACTCTAAATGCCATGCTTAAGATTAAAAGAACATACTAATAATTCCAATGTAGATCAAAGGGATTAAAATACTAAGTAAGACACTAAATACAATCATGGAATGCCATATAGAGAATTGTTTAAAAATACATTTGGTGTATATACAAAGTAATCATTCAAACAAAAACATATATCCATGATAATAATGATAACTAACATAATAATGAATAAATACGTTCCAGTAGATGAGTGGTAAATACAAAACACCATATAGTAAGGCACCATAGGTAAGGCACATTACAATTTATGATATGAAGATCAAAATAAAGGCACTACTCAGGTAATAAAGAATAAGGAAAAATTACCAA
>JARHVA010005023.1:487500-565000 GCA_037957365.1 Torreya grandis
AAAATACAAACAAACAAGTTAAAGATTGCAATTAAAAGTTTATTTTAGCTAGTAGTTGACAAAAACATGAATTTTTTTAGTGCAATAGAAATTTAACACAATTTAAAATACCAAAAGGACAAGGATGTAATGATATTTTAAGTGACGGTAGTAGTTTGAAAACATAAATGGATGCCATAACATCAACAAATAAACCAACTTAAGCTCATAAATGGCCCCTAGACCTAATCAAACTTTTAGGAGGCACATGTATATTTAAAATTGAACTTTTTAAAAATTTATAACACCCACGACAAGTCAGTATTTCTATCCCTAACATACATTGGGGTGTATTAGATTGTGTTGTAGGCCTATTTTAGTGGGATCAAAATCTTGACTAACATTGAATTTTGAATTTATTGAGTCTTAATAACTATTCCATCTTGGGACCCCCAATTAAAAACCAATCACATTATACCAAAGGCTTTATGTTATGGATGGGTTTCTACTCTCACATAAAAATTATACTACGTGGGGATGGGTTTGCATACTTCATCGAGTCTATAATCCTAATTACGAAAGCTAAACCTATTGAGGATAGTCCTTGATCTAATAAAGACTATTTTATTAATTAAAATGATGATGGATATTTAAAACTATATGAAAAATGTAGTTATGTTTTCAAGCCCAACAAACACCACAAAATGTGTTATGGAAACCACAAGACCTAGTGAGTTATTCCAAGCTTGACTATAACTATGATAATGTGTCTTACGATTCCAAGACCTAATCTGAGATTTATCTTTGATTATATATAATAAAATAAAAATCCATCACCTTATATCTAATTATAATTTTATGTATAATTAGGTATATGAGACATAAAAATAATTTGATAAAAACAAAATAGAGGAAAAACACCAAATTAAACTTCATCATGCAAATTTGAGTCCTAAATACCTAATCGGCAGTTGAAAGCCCAACTAGTTTTGCATCCTTAGAATTTATTTTGATGAGGTATAACATACATAATTAGGTAATAAAAATAATTTTTTGAAATACATCTAAGTGTTGAAAAGGCATTGAGAATTCATTTTTGGACTAAACGTAAATTATTAAATTTTATCACATAAGCTTAGTCATCACAATGGGACAACTTTACAAGGCTGATTTGACTTGTAAATAAAAATTACCCCTAAATTAAATTAAGAATGAAAATATTGTAATGTTTTTAAAGGTAAACTACAAGGTTAATACTTCTCATTTATGCTAAGTGTTTTAATTAATATTTATTACTAAAATGTGGTCTTTCCAACATAGGTGATTGTGAGACATATTTTGACATACAAACTGAGATGTTGCATGAAATAAAATTGGGAGTATAAATACTAACTAGTCATGCATGTAATTAGGAGTGTATAAATAGGACAAAAAAAGGGGTTCCATGAGTATTTATGAATTAGGTCATGTTGTACAAGAAAAACATGGTGACTATGTTGTAAAATACTTTTGATTATTTTTAAACTAAAGACATGTGTGTAAGAACCCAAAATAGCTAACTTTAACAACGTTTGGAACATTAGAGGATATGCAGGATAAAAATAATGGAAATAATATAAGGCCAAATCTGATATTTTCATTAACCCAGTGTGTGTAAGACATTTCATTCCCTATTTATGGAACTTGGAAGGAATAGTTACTATGGCTCTAACCATCAAGCTAGTAAATCCTCCCTAGAGAAAGTTTGTCTGGACATGGCTTCACTACCAACAAGGTTTCCATAACCCCAATATAAGTATTTCTTTTCCCACATAGTGCCTTACTCTATTTTTAACTATAAGTTGAGTTCTTTATGAAGTAATTTTTCTTTTCTTTCATTTTTATTTTCATTGTTTATTTTAACTATTTTAATTTTGGAGTGGGGACCACCATAAAAAAATAATGGTATAACTATATATTTGTCACCCTAGATATTGAAAATAAAAAGCTCATCCAAGCAAACACATAAACCATTGAAATGTAATTTTTTGCGTGGTTTTGAGAGAGTATCTTCAAAGGCTAAGTAGTTTACCAAAAATCATCCAAAAATGAAGAAATTCAAAATACATGTAAAAGCCTCAGCTTTAAAAACTTATTTATAAAAAAAATATTAATATAAATACTACTCAAAATACTTACACACCAAAGCATCACTTGAACTACATCTGTATAAACCATACATCCTTATGCTTTGATCAAGGAGGAACTTGTAGGAAAAAATAGATAAGAAGGACCAAAAAGAGGAAAACACAAGACTAGATAGATGATAAAGTCAAGAAAAAACAAATATATATAGAAACAAAGTAAGAAATATAAGTATGAAAACAAATCAAAGTTAATTACAGGAGCTTGTCAAGCCAATTTGGTCTTGGAAGTAAGAATTTGAGGAATCATAAAGGATGACCTCACTAGTTAGACACTTGAGATAGAATACACACATGTTAAGGATTTTTAGAAAAATGGTAGGGATCCTAACAAAGGGACATTCATATTTACATAAATTATTCCCTTTTCATTTATGCACACTAATCCAAAGGGTTTTATCTATGATGTTTTCATGTTAGTTAAACAAATTCTCATTATTAACCTCAACAGTGTACTTATGTTTAGTTTATAAGAATAAGTTCGTATAGGATTTTATAAATCCATCTACTCATAAAGTGAATTGTAGTGAGTGATAAATATGGGTATCAACACATATAAGGTAAATTAGAACACCCAACATTACAAAAGCATTTTCTTCTTGGCAGTCAATCAATGATATAATTTACAGTCATTATTTTATTGATAATAATGTTATGTAAGTATACTTATTTTTATTTTCATCATAATAAAGGTACATAGTCAATTCTTGTCATGTTATTGACCTCATTTTTTCATCAATGGGTTAAGTATGTAGAGAGTTTTAATGGATCAAAGTTTTCTTAGTTTTGACTATTAATTGTTTCATTTCTCATTGTATCCACCATGATCATGATTTATAATTTCTATTTGATTTTATCCTAATAAAATCACTCTACTTTAATCATACTCAACAAGCTACTCTAGATGATTTAAATCTTCAAACTATGGGAAATAACTAAATTTTTAGCCTCCTTGATAAAAAACTTAGAATATTTGGTTGAAATATAATTTAATAAACAAGAACAACACAATTGTAATAATGCTATCTCCGAGAAGAGATGTTTTATTGATCAAATTTGTAGATCCAACATATGCCATCTCTGAGAAGAGATGTCTAATCTCCTGTTTTGGTTACATCTTCATTTATAAATATTTTTAAGGTGTGAGGAGGATGTGGAAGGTCACCAATATTGAGGGAGATTAAGTGGTTCAAATTTCATTATTCAAAATAATATAAAATTTGAGGAATTACTATTTTTAGAAACTTACTATTTTTAGACTACTCTACTAAAAATAGAAATTGGGGTACTTCCATTTGGTTTTTGGTGGTTAAAACCCACCAAACATAGCTTGTGACATCTCATGATGTTTCCATACTTATTAGTTTTCCAAAGATTCAAATGGGGAGTTAAACATAGCTATGGTGTAAAATTTATGGCTTCCAAAATTTTTACCACCAATTGGGGTAGAACTGTCACCCAAATTGTCACCTAAAATGTTGCTTGGATCATTATTCCCTCCTTGAGAAGCAATGGTCCCCATTGCATCAATATTTGTCATCAATTGTGGTTATTGTGTTTTGATTTGATTCTCGATGCATACTTGGAATGGACTATGCTTTATGGAGCTATACTTAGCCTGATGGTTCACCATTTCTATTTGACCATCATTTTGTGGATGGAAGGCCATGAACTTTATCAACTTGGTATCTATTTGATTTTCTTGGTGTGTTGTTTTTGTAGTTAGGGCTGCAGCATCAACCCTTCTGGATTTATGTGGCTTGACCACCATGAGAATAAATTTCTTGGCACTAATCAGTGAGATAAATGTAGAAGGTGGTACCTATAGTAAATTATAATGCTATGTTATAAGAGTGAGAGTGAACCTTTGAGTTCTTGATTCATAGATTCCATATCAATCATACATGAATGGCTGACCAAGGATTACATCACAAACATATAGATTGACCACATCACATAAGACCTCATCATGGAAATGTTTTATTGCATATGAGAGAAGACATTGGTGGGTGACATAGAGGTTTATCCTTGGATTGAACCGTCTAATAATATATGGCTTTTGTTGAGGCTTCATGGATAGATTTAGATTTTTCACAACATTAGCAGAGATTAAATTCTTTTGACTCCCACTATCAAGAATGAAATACAGATGCTTATCTTTTACCAATAACTTAGAGTGAAACAACCTTTTATTGTCATCCAGACTCTCCTAGTAGGTCTATGATGAACTAACAATGGCATCAGGGTCAAAATATATAATCTCTTCTTCATCCTCTTTGACTGTAGGGTGTGTATGAGGCTGAGTAGTAGATGTTGAGGATTGTGACTCTAAAAGTAGGGACTTGATGGCTCGACATTCTTATTTGGAGTGAGTTTTAGATTTATGATAATCACTCCATTTTCAATATTTCCTTCCTTTTTCTTCCAATTTTGGCCTCATGTTTGACCTTCTTTTTCACTTTTCCATTTTGAAAGCTAACTCTTCGTATTAATTATTTTATGTTTATGCTCAATCTTCACCACAAAATTATATGCCTCATTGAGGTTTTACAAATTTAAGAGTTCCATCTCCCACCGTATATACCATTATAGTATAGCATGATATTTAAGAACCTTGTGTTTCTCACTTTTTTGGATGTCTAATCTCATAGATAGATAATGAAAAATGTTAGCATAATCTTGAACAAACTGTTCCTTACCTTGGCAAAGTTATTGCCACTCTATATACAAATCATCATATGCTCCAATAGGGTAGTATTCTTTCTTTACAACTTATATGAAATCATCCTAGGTAGGTTCCACCTGAATGCCAATATCATCCTTACTGAATCTCTTCTTGTACACTTTCCACCAATTTTTGATAGGCAATGATGTTTTCAAAAAGAGCAAAATTGATCTTCTCTTTATCAATTAATTTATTTATAAAATAATATGATGAAAATTGATCCAACCAATTTTATACTACATCAGCATTGATTTTGCCTTCAAATGTAGGGATATCAAAATTCACCTGAACCTTGAAGGGTGTTGGGGCACTAAAAAGATGTGGGGTTGCAGATGAGGAGCCAAAATTTCCCATCAGGATTTGTTGAAGAATTTGGGTGATTTATTGTATCATCTATGATTGTTGCTATAGGAGGGCTTCATTCACTATTTCCTTGAAAGGATCAAATGTCTCATTAATTTGTTCTTAATAACATCAATCTACTTTAATCATACTTTACAAGCTAGTCTAGATGATTTAAATATTCAAACTAGGGTAAATAACCTAATTTTTAGCCTCCTTCAACCTATCATTATCAACATACAAGTTATAATCTTTAGTGGTGAGGACCCTAATGAATGCATCATTCATATCTATGCCAACTTGATCAAAAGTAATGTTTCCTTGGGGAGAGATCATCAATTTTGAACTCATTCAATTCATATTTTTTATGTAGATAACCAAATTAAATGATTTTATTTAATTTCATCCATATCCATTGACAAGATGGGAGTTAAAATATTAAAAATAATATTTTGATCTTCGTAAATCATATTTTTGAATGTAGGAATAACATATGATACATTTTTTAGAGGCATGTAATGCATCTTCATTGTCTAGTTGTTCCAATTCTTATACTTCTTCTACATGTTGATTACAAGAGGGTTATAATTTATTTTCCTATGTAGGTAGGTTCATACTACACCATGTTTCATCCATGAAACTGACTTCAAGATGATTTATGTAATTTCATCATCAGACTCATCCTCATCCTTACTATCTTGATATGGTTCTTTCCTATTAAATGTAGCATTCTTGATCAACATAATATTTTATTCACTTGTCTCCTTTATATATCTATAAACCCTATATTTTGATCTTTAGAACATAATCTCATAGGTCAAGCTATGAAAATATTGTTTTAATTCTCTTGAAACAAATGACACATGACTTTAAAAAAATGCCATTCTAGATTTGAACACTAAAACTAGGTAAAATAATATATGGATTAAATGCTAAATTATTAATCTTATATGTGTTTGATGTATATCAAAGTTATCATTTTTTCCCAATAGGTTTGATTTATTATATTCTATAGATAATTATTGATCACAAGGTGAAATTTTTTCTGTGGTATTACTTTTAGTAGAGTGAATTGAATGATTTGAAGTATAAATGCTTGGATTTCTTAATTTAAAAAATGGGTTAGAACATTGACCATGCAATAATTATCATTATTCAATATTGAATATTTGTTTGTAAGTCAGTGTCAATGATGTGAGAGTAAACTAAGTCCTTGGTATAATCATGGAAGTCAATGGATTCAACATTTTTTGATAGATATCAATAGTAACCAATTATATTTTTAGGAATGGTTCCTTCAACCTCTTGTATAGCTAGTGAAATCAAATGTTGAATACACTCATAGGATCACTAGGCTCCCTATGAGATGTATCAAAATGATAGTACATGGTAGTAGGGTTGTTGGGCATGACATAATGGTTAATAAATGAATTCTCAAAGGTATTGCATGAAGTAATACACTTATATATCAAGTTGAGGTACAAATTGTAAGTAACTTCATCTAAATAGAAATGAAATAGATTGCATAAAAAATTTTCATTTTATATTTGAGTATAGATAATGGCATCATTGAAAGCCTAAATGTGGTATGTTTTATCATGATTATTAGGAAAATAATGAGATGGCCTTAGAATGTTCATTGGGTAGCCACCTACACCAAGGTAATCAAAATCCAATAGTGGGTTTAAAATTTATTTTTTTAGTGTTATAACCTAGAATGCCATTCTAGGTAGTGCCTTTAAAATATAATGTTTCAAATATTCATATGATTTAAATTCAATCTCTCATAGTTTCATTCTATATGTGTGTGTTTTAAATACCCAACAAGATGGGGAATACATAAAGGATGGGCCAAAATAACAAAAAAAAATAGTAACTTAAAATATTCTAAATATTTCCTCCTTCTAGTGCCAATCTCTTTATGCGTATTTAAATCATGCAATGGGGTGGGGAATGTGTAAAGGAGGGCATAAAATACCTAAAATAAATGATGTAACAATATTATAATTTAACGCCTCCTTCTATTACAAATATATTTATGAGCATTTGAAACACACAATATGGTGGGGCAAGAATAAATGAGGGGCCAAAAGACCTAAAATAAACAATAGGTTAAAATAATCTGACTCAAACTATCCTTATATAGATAAAATATTAATGTGTGTTTTAAGCACACAACATGGTGGGGAAAGTTTAAAGGATGGTCCAAAAAATATGAAATAAATGAGAGGACAAAATACTCCAACTCAAGCCTTCCATCTAGCAAAAATATATTGATGGGTCGTTTGACATACCAAATCTAGGAATAAATTGGCACATGCCCAACCTATCTTAATAGAATGATCATATTATTCCAATAAATTATGTTATTATTCTATCATGGTGTACTTGTTAAGCTAGTTAATCTATGCATAACTATTCCAATTTGAAGGGAAATTTAGGTTTGGAATATTTAAACTTAGTTTTATCATTTTTCTAGTCTTTTTCATACATTTTGAGGGAGTTCAAGTTTAGTTATTCTAGTCATGTGGATTTCTGGTAAATTGTAGGAAATACTATGATCATGAATTTATATATTTTAACAAAATATTAAAATAAACATTCACAGGGTTTAATTAATTAATGGTGAGGATAATTAAAATGTATAGGCGTAGTTATTTCCATGTTAATGACCTTTTGGTTTTATCATCAATAGTTGAAGTATGTTTAGAGATTTAATGGATCAAATTATTATTAGTTCCCACTATCACCAATATCATTTATTATTGTTGACATCATGTTCATGATTATTCATTTCATATTTTATTTCTTCTATTGTTGAGAGGAACATTGACCTATTACAATCATACCCTACATGCTACTCCAAATGATCAAAATGTTGATACATAGGATAGGAAAATTGATTTTCAACCTCCTTTCACCTATCATCAAAACCACACATGTTTTTATATTTATCAATGAGTACCATCATGATTGAATTATTAAATTATATGCCAATTGGATCAAAAGGAAGGCAATTTGGGAATGAGAGATCTTAAATTTTGAACTCCTTCAATTCTTCTTCTTGATGTGGACAATAAAGATCACTATTTTTTAAATTCCATTTAATTAATATCTAATGATGATATATGTGTTGTGATTCTTCAATTGAGTTATTTATCTTCCTAAATTATATTTAAAAATGTAAAAATAGTAGTGAATGATATGTGTGTTTTAGATGCATATAATTCATCTTCTTCGTCTAGTTACTCCAAATCTTCTACTTTTTATACAAAGAGAGGTATTTTATTTTATATTATATAGGAAGGTCCTGATACCTAAATTTTCATTATCAAACTCATCCTCATCACAACTCTCCTCAGTTGGTTCATTCCTAATGAATGGAACATTCTCCGTTCACATGATAATTTTAGCACTTGTCTCATTTCCATATCTATAAGACTCAAATTATGAACTTTAAAACATGGTCTCATGGTGAAACAATGCATTTATTTTTTTAATACTCCTATAAAACATGACACTTTGTTAGTAATAACCTTGAAAGGTACCTCATTAGTAAAATAAGTTAAACAATCTTGATAATTAAATGTAGTAATAGGGTTATCATTTATCCATAAAAAATATTATCAATTGTATGTTGGAGGAAATTATTGATAATAACGTGAAAATTGGTCCATGGATTGATTTGTATGATAGTGAATCCAAGGATTTTGGGTGTATGTACTCGACTATCCTAACAAAGAAAAAAGGTTAACACCATGACCATGCAATATTGATTATTATTCAATAGTGTAATATTTTTGGTAAGTCAATGATGAAAATTTGATATCATATGGTTTCTTATGGATAATCATGGAATTTTATGGATCTAACATTTTGACATCGATCTTAGTAGTAATTGCTTCCATTTTTAAGAATGGGTATTTTAACCTCATCTATAATTGGTGAAATCAAATGTTTAATTTTCTCATGGGTTCATTACGATAACTAACATCTTATAAAATTTATAGTACAAATAATTAGGGATGATGAGTGAGATAAAATGGTTAAGCAATACATTTGTAAAGGTAGCCTAGAAGGTAATGCACCAATCGGATAAGTCGAGGCACCAACGATAAGTAATCTCATCCAATGAATAAGGAAACAAGTGACAAGTAATGTTTCCACATTATATTTAATCCTAGATAATGACATTATTGAATTCTTGAATATACTTTTATGTAGTTTAAATCCCACCATGGATGTATTTAGGGCATAATTTATCATGATTGTTAGGCAAATCTTGAGACAGCCTTGGATTGCTCACTAGGTAGCCACCTCCAATTATCCAATAAAAATCTATTGGTGGGTTTAAACATATTTTTTCTAGTCATAGAACATAGATTGTCATGCTCAACAATGCCTCTAAAATCCAAATTTTAAGTATTTTGTTTAATGTCAGCTTAGGTTATCCTAATTTGAGTATGTATATGTCTATTTCAAGAATTCAAAAATGTTGGGAAATCATAAATGATGGGTAGAAAGACCTTAAAATGAATGGTAGATTTAAATACTCTGAATATGCCCTCATTTTATCACCAATCTATTGATGTGTATTTCAAGCATGCAATGAGGTGGTTAAAGCATAAACAAGGGACCAAAATCCCCCCTAACAAATGATAGGTTAAAATAATCCAATTCAGGACCTCCTTCTAGTGTTAGTTTATTAATGTGCATTTACAACACACATTAGGGTGGGAAAATCATGAAGGAGAGGCCAACATAACCAAAAAAAATAAAATGTTAAATTACTATCAATCAAGCCCTCCTTATATCTTCAATCTATTGATGTGTGTTTCAAGCATACAATAAGGTCGGGAAAGCATAAAAGTGGTGGCAAAGGATCCAAAATAAATGATAGGTTAAAATGTTATAACTCAAGCCTTCCTTCTATAATTAATTTTTTGATGGGTCATTAAACATAGCAACTCAAGGAGTGGATGGGTCCTTCTAGTGTTTTTATGGATTTTAAGGGAATATTTGTTTAGTTATTTTGGTTATGTTATTTTTGGGTGGATTTTAGGAAACAATACAATTTTTTGTTTACATATTTTCTCAAATGACTAAAATCAAAGTTTACAAAGTATTAAATGTTCATTCTATCCATACATAAACAATCAATAATGATTTTTTAATAATGGAAAAGTTCATGCAATTGATATAAAATGATAGTAGTAGATTACATTCCAACCCTAATCTCACCCTACAGTAGATTACATTCCAACCCTAATCTAACCCTACCTAAAAGATAAAATGAAAAAGTCCAAAAGAGAAGGAAAAGGAATGAAAATCATATAATAATAAAGAAAATTTTTATTCTCTCAATCGAATGCACCCATAAACTCATCTTCTCACCTATCCAACATGTGCAAAACCACCAATAGAGCCAATTCAATAGTCTTAGGAACACATTCTATGAAGAAGAAGAAATACAATCACTATTTATATACATAAATTTCTAATAAATAATTGCATAATCTTCGATTGATCAATATATTATTTTTTTATTACAATGTTGAGGCAATTACAATCATTTGAATAGAAATTATGCTAGAATAATGATAGGGAGAAAGAGAGAGGTTTAAAGATCAAATTAAAAATGAAAATAGGAATGATTGGTCCACAATGTCTCTAAGGATGAAAAATGAGCCATCCCTTGGAATGACTTTAAATCAGTAATTTATAGTGATATTTTCCATTCAAAAAGGTCATTGAATTTATCCTTCCAAATTCTCTCCACTTTACCTCCACTATTCTCCCTCTCTTTAAAATTAAAAATAAACAAGTTATATATTTCAATTAAAGGATCATTTTAGTAAGTAATGGATGAAAATGTGAACATATTTTACCACAGTCAAAATTTCACAAAATTAATAAGACCAAAATGACTAGGCTAGAATGAGGTTTTAAACAATGCAATATATTTAAAAAATAGCTTCCTATAGCAAACAAATGAAGCCCAAGATATCATCACAAAACCAACATGGGATTAAAAAATGTCTCCCTACATAATCATTATTTTGGGAGGCACAAATGAGTTTAAAATTGTATTATTTCAAATTTTTGAACTCATAGTGCTAATCAGGATTATTATCCTTAATTAGCATTGAGTGTACTTTGGATGGATTCATATCCCTCTTTAGGTGGTTTGAATCTTGAATAACATTAAGTTTAGAATTTAGTCAGGTGGGTGTAGAAGCCAAGACCTAATTAGGCTTGGAACCCATAAATAGAAATGATTCCCATTAGTCTAGAGGCTCTACATAATGTTAAGGTTTTAAGTCCCACATAGAATTGATATTGGGTGGGGGTGGGCCTACAAACCTAATTAGGTCTAAGGGCTTGATTAGTATAATGAAACTTGTTGGGGATAGTCATCGACCTCATTTTTATAATTTTATTGATTAAAACTATCATGGATCTAAAAAATTATGATATACCTGGTCATGACTTCAACACATACCAATACATAAAAACTCACTGCTAATATAACAAGACCTAATTTTCCTTTCTAAGCGTGACTACAACTATGAGACTCCCTCATCTGATTAGAATACCTAATCAAATATTTATCTATGATTATAACTAATAGACTCAAACCTCAATAAATTTCACCTAATTAAAATTTTAGGTCCTCATTACATCTATTGGATTTATAATAATTTAAACAAAACCAAATAAAAGGAAAAATCATGGATAAAATTACATCATGAAAACTATAATCCCAAAGAACTAATCATGGGTTGAAAGCCTAGTTAGATCTAAAAACTTAGAATCTTTTTAGCATGTTTAAATTTTTTAATTTTATTGCATGAGATTCATCATCGTAATGGTGTAAGTCTTAAAGTCCAATTCTACACATATATCAAAAGGACACCTTAGAGTTGCTCGACAAAACCTAAACAAAAATATTTTCAAAGGTAAACTAAGAGGTCAAGACTCTACATTCATGTTACATTTTTTTCTGAAGTTTTCTTGTATGAATGTCATCGTTTTAAAAGAGGTAATTGCAACACCCAATTAAAAATGAAACTGAGACAAACCACCAAGACAAATTTTGATTACTAAGACCAACTTATCATGAATGGAAGCAAGAGCCTAACAAAAATGCAAATACTTCGTTTTAATATTCTTGAGGAGTTAGGTCATGTTGTGCAAGAAACAATAAGTATAACATCAAAAAGGAGTCATATTGATGTTTTACTAGTTTAAACTTGATTTAGATTCCATCAACGACAATACAACACCTAACATTTATCTTATAGATTATCCCTATATTAACAAAGGAGATTCCAAACATTCCAAATATTTTCACACTTCTTCATTTTCTAAAGTATTATCATTGATATTTTATTCTTCTTTATGGTCATAATTAAAACTATAATCCAAAAAATCATTGTAGTGATGATCATGAAAAAAATTCAAAAAAAAATTGTGTATTATATTATTCATCCAAACACCATTTTTTAGAACATATTTAGGGAGAGTTCAAGAAATTTGTATTTGTTTCCTCCAACAATGGAACATTTCATTCAATTTTTTTTTCTAGATGTTTATTTCAGTCTCTATAATATTAAAGTATGATGAATATCATCATTATGATGGCACAAAAACTTATACTTTATATTATTTTTCTTCAACATAAATGTCCATCAACATGAATAATTTTAAATTTGCTTTTGAATACATAGATATTGACATAAAATTATTGTAATAGTCATACATATCAAGTGAAAATTTGAATATAAAGATAATACTTCAACTCATAATTCAACATCAACATCACTTAAAATCAATACAATGTGCAAACATTTAGTGTAAATCAAATAAATTACTGTAATATGGAGTTTCTATTCCAATATGTCTTCCTACACTTCTTTTTCTACTTTGTTCATTAGCTTAATAAAATTATGAAGAATATTACTATACATAGAATGCAAACAAAATTTTTAAAATATTTACGTATTTATTAAAATAAAAAGTATTTACACACTTTTAAAAATTTCATAATAATAAATTATTGTTATATAAATACTCAAGTGAGGAATGTGTACACATGATCTCTTATTAGGATATGAATCTAGATTAATTTAAGAATAACTTTGTACATGCATGAATAAGAGAAAAATATAGGTGATGTATGATAGGTACTTAACAATGATATATTATCTATTACACAAAAAGATTATTTTATTAACCAATTAGTTTTAGTAGGCTATATAGGCTTGTGGTTGTGTAAATATAATTTAAATTTATTAAAATTGTAAAAAAATCATGAAATTTTATTAGAGTTGATGTTTCCTATCCATCTTGTGTTAAAATAACACAAATTAATATTATACATTCTAAATAAAAGAAAATATAGATATATTATAACACAATATGTAAATGGTAGTTTTAAAGTGCCTAGATATAGGGTACCTACTTTTTATATGTATTAAAGACACCTATTTTTTGTATGTGTCACATAATTATGGTGTAGTTTTCATGTTTTCACGCATTTACCTCGTTCGTGTTCATTTGATTATTTTTTATACACTTTCCATTCACACTAGACGCTTAATAGTCTAGATTCATTTATATGTCCTTATGAATAACATTAGATTTATTCATTGTTTTGCTTCAGATACACCTAGTCATCCTGAAACACATTTAGATATTTGTTTCATGATCTTCCTACATTGACCATTTTTGAGTCATCATAAAAGTTTCTTGAAAATTCTTTAGGCCAGTATATGATTTGTTAGTTTGCTTGTTGGTACTTTATTCCGCCATACACTAAAATATTTAGACCATTTAAATTTTCATTCTAAATTTGAATTTAAGTAAGCTTAATGTTTCCATTATTAAAGTTAGAATTCTTAAAGTAATATTAGTGTCAAATTTGGGAGGCATCTTTATAGGGTGACTATAAGGTGTCTTTGGAAGGCTTAAATTTAGAAAGAGATGTTAGGTTGACAAAATTAGCAGCTAAGAAATATTTTTATGGTGACATTAGGGTGTTTTAAGGGGTTGAAATTGGGATGAATTAGATGCAACATTATGGTGCCTTTGGATGTGATGTTGAGTATATTTTAAATATGACATAAATGGAAAGTTTAGGTGGAAAGTATTTGAGAATTTATGTCCATATTAATGGGTTGACAATAGGATGAATTTATTGATGACTTTTGTCATTAATAATTAATTAATTTTTTTAGTCTTTAGGGGTTGATGTGAGGAGTCCATTATTGTGACTTTATTTTCATCTATCCTTGTAATTATTCTATGAATTGAGGTCATCTTTAATAAAATTATAACCTAATGTAATTTGGGACTTTATATGCCCAAATTTAGTGAACCTTATAAATAATCAACACATTTGATGGATGAAACACATAATTATATCTTATCCATCCCCCTAAACAATATTTATTAAAAAACTAATGTAATGTCAGACTTGATATATGCTAATTGAGTGCCTCATGAAAACAATTACTTGATTTCATTACATGGGGAACACAAATAGGCCATATAAATCCTTTTAAACATAATTATGATAAAATAACATAATTTCATACTATTTGTGCCCTAATTAAGGGCCATGTGAAACTAATAACTTTATTGGTTTAATGGAACACTCAATGAGGTCATATTAAGCCACATAAATATATTTGCAACAATCTAATATAATTTATAATTGATTTACATAATTGAGTGCCCCATGCAATGAATTGATAAATTGTTTAAATGGGGCACATAATTAAGGAGTATAAATCCCCTTAAACAAATTTATGATATTTAATATAATTTCATACTTGATTTCCCTAATTGAGTGCTTCATGCAGCCAATAGATCCATTTTCTACATAGACTAAAACACTCTATTAAGTCATATCAAACCCCCTAAACACATTTACAATAATCTAATATGATTTAGGACTTGATATGATTTAATTGTGATAGGTTAATGTGATTTTGGCATTAGTATGCCCTAATAATGAAATATTGATTAATTTAACCTAATTGAAACAACACAAACTAATTATGCAAACCTAAAATATGTTAGCATAACTACAATAACCTAATATGTTTTGGGACTCAATGTGCTTTGATTTTAACAAGCTAATGTGAGATTACATAATTGTGAGAAACTAATGCGATATTCCATAATTAACAAAGCCTAATGTAATATGTCATAATTGAGTGGCCCATTTAACAAATAACTTGATTGGTTCATTGAGGTAATAAATTTTAAAAAATCAAACCACACAATCATAATTATGACAACTTAATATGATTTGGGCCTGAATTTACCATAATTGACTACCCCATTCAACCAACCACTGCATTAGTCAATTGTAGAACTCAATCAAATAAAATAAAACCCTATAATCCTAATTATAAAAAACTAATGTCATTTAGGATCCTTAATGATAGACACTAAAGAAAAAAATAATCTCATTTGAAATTTAAATTTAAATAAAAAATTAATATTTGTATTAAAAATAGGGTAAAATTTTAAACTAGTTTCTTTTAAAATTAAAAATATAGATAATATAAATTTATTGATGATATGTCTCTATGCAGGATGTACACCTAAGTTGTTATCTCTATTTAAAATATGATAGTGCTTACTTATTTAAGAAACTTGTCATAGATTTTTTTTTTTACTTGATTATGTGAAAGGTCATGGGGTTTAATGGTCCCATTAATTATTAAAAAAGAGAGAAAGATATAAAATTTATGATAAAATGGGATACTTCGACTAGTAGTAATCAAGCAAGTAAAACAAAAAATAAAACAACATGCCGAGGGACCAAAACCAAACACAACTAAGCAATGAAAACTATTATCTTAAGGCAACACTATTACACTTGGGTAAAATTCAATGAAACTTTTGCCTAGAGCAACTTATCCATGGGATGTTTAGAACGTCCTCTATGAGATAGAGCCCTCTTGAGCTAAGGGTCATGCATGATAGTAAATTGTTTTGCCTTTCTTTTATTTTTCTGCACTTTAGTCCACTTCACCTATTCTTCCATAGTATTTGGCTAGAGGGCTATAATGATTTTGAATGAGTTTAAGGGCTATGATTTATCATTTGAAATAACATTTGTTATATTGTCTTGAGGTTCTAACTTTGTATAATGTGTTTTAATCTCTTCCATTTCCTTAAAGATATATTGTACATGGGGATCTAGAACAAAGTATAAAGCCTTTTTCTAAAAATGCACACTATTCACATCTTGGTTGGGATCATCCCAAGGGGATTAGGCCTAAACCAATATGTCCTCTTAAGTTTTAAAAATGTCCTTTTATGAATCACTAGTCTCACTATCACTTCCAAACATAATATGCTCAAGGAGAGCAGATTTCCACCAAGAAACCCCCTTCATTCACTTTACAACCTCACATGCTGAGGCCAAATTACTTGTTTTAAAATATTTTCTATAGTGAAAAATAAATTTCTCATAATAAGGGATTATTTGTAGACCCGATCTGGGACATTTAAATCCACATACTCCAGGAGATCCTCAGAGGCCTTCAGGATAAGTAAAATGTGTGAAAAATTAGAATGATAAATAGATTCAATGTTGAAATCCATTACAACATGTTGACCCAAAGTGTTACCAATGGATTTGAGATAGTCATCTACCAAAAATTATATGAGAAGATAAGGCAGTCTCACCCAAATGGGTCTATAGTTAAAAACCTTTGTAAGGTTGTCTAAATAAGGGTAACATGGCTTAAACATTGGAATGCTCTGCCCTCATGGCCATGATGAGTCTTGGAATGCTATATGTATATCTTATTACATATCAAAAATGATAATAAATAAACCCTTGGTGTAGGGGTACATGCCAAGATTACAATTCATCAAAAGTTTTTATTTATTCATAATCCATTCAAGCATATCTGGAAGAGAAGGCCAAAGGTTGAAAAATAAATAGATCACTCCATGAGATGACAATACCTTCTCAAATTCTCAAACCTACTTTAATTTTTCTACTTCAATGCTAATCACATGGCTAACCTTGGCAAGAGATAGTGGCTTTCCAGTTTTCATGTTTCTGGATACTGCCTCAGTGTAGGAAGGACATTGAGCTTCCTCCCCTATATTCTTGTTAGTTTTAAACTATACCCCTTTATCAATGTGAATTAGTTATGACCCTTTTGGTGAGGGCCACCATCCACCTTCACCAAGAACATCCTCTCTACCTTCATCACTAGGGATGGATCCGTCATTGTCTACTATTGCTAAATTGGGTTGTAAAGTCCTATCACTATTCTATTGTTCTAAAAATAGATTTTATTTTAAACAGTGGTTTGTAATGACAATAGAATTTGGGAAAGAGGAAATCCCATAGCCACCCCTTTGTACTTTAAAAAAATAATAACATGAATGGAAAATAATGTTGACCTTAGACAAAAATCAACAAACCCTGACGTTTCATCATCCAAAAGAGCTTTGACCACTTTGACCACCTCTTTCCCATGAGGTGGCTAACTTATTCATCGAAATTTTTGAAGAAAAAGCTCTTTATTCCTTTCCTTTTAATATTAAGACATAAATGTAAACATAACTAATTTGTGATAGAAATATAGTAAGGGTAGTTTAAAAGACCTTGACTCCTATCTAAACAATCGAGTTGCAGTATAAAATTCATCAAGAAAAATGAGGCAGAAAGGAGCCTACACTTGTTTGAAGTCCTTATTTTTCTCCAAAAAGACAAATCTGTTGCTAGAAAGGTTTTGTAAAAAGTCATCAACACATACTTCTATTTTCATGCTTCTTCAAACCATCATATGGCATAAAAATCAGGGGTGTTAAAGACCCTAACCACTATAGTTTTCAAGATTTATCATGAGAATAAATTTGATCCAGAAATTGAACATTTAAAAAGGGTTATCAAGAGGAATGGTTATGGAGGTATATAATTTTTTTGAGGGCTATTAAAAAAGCTATGGATAGTCTTCGCAGACGATATAATAGGGAACCTTCAACGCCCGGTATGTTGAAACTAAACCAAATTACCTCAAATGTTTTAGTGGTACCTCTAAGCTGTTGATGATCGCGAACTCTTAGACTGTCTTTCGGGGATTCTGTGATTATAAATGCTTAAAGCGAATTTTCTAAAATATAACAGTTACTGTTAGCGTTTCGAGTCTCTAAAAGGGTAACATTTATTGATACGGGATGAGAAGCTTTAGCACGTTTTACTTAAGCTCACCATGCGACTTTGTTAAGGTTCGATGATGTTAAATCTGTTGAGGTTATATATAGGCTCATTTAATTCAGTAGAGAAATATTTTATCGTATGGTAATAAATAAGATACTTAAACAATCAAAGTCGAAATTCAAACAACCACCCTTTGCATTCACTTACTTCTTGTCTTTAAATCCATCAGTATGCCTGTTACTCCTGTTGAACTCTGTATTGACGGATTCTTCCTACCTGTAACTTTATGTATTATACTAAATCTACTGTGTTTTCTGGCATATGGGAAAAACTACAAACCTCTCCGGACACCATATATGTACTAACTTTATGTATTATCCTTTAAGAAAACTCAAAGCAAGTGAGTATTATTCGAATGAGAGACAAGTTGAAGATATTCACGTACAATTTTTACTTCAAAATGTACGGCCCGTCATAAAGTATAAAGTAGCACGATACTATCTTGCTGTTGTTGAGGTTGTCAACAGTTAAATAGCTGTTGTACATTTTAACACTTTTGTTGTTTCTTTATGTTAAACCCTGGACAGTCAAAAAGAATGTAGTGTTTTATTTTCAACTCACCAGCTATTTAGTCTTACAATATATTTACCAATTCCAAATGCAAGTAAAAGTACTCAGTTAATGTTCAAATGAAAAGAAATTCCTAAAGAAATGACTGATATGCACACTTAAATATCCATAAAATTTTCATGCAACATGTAGGAAACTAATACTTAAGTTGAGAATAATATGGAGAAGTGCGTTTCATTTAGGAAGAGCTTAACTGTTAAGCATAAACGTTGGCTAATGTTACACGAACAGAAATGAAAAATAAAAAATAAAAAATTGGTAGCTGTCAACGTGTAATTCAATAAATAAAACTTGCATCAATAACATTACATGTGAATGTAGGCAGAGTTGTGAGGATGGTGCATGAAAAATAAGAGGTACAGAACTTGAATCTCAAAATGTGAGTGCGTAACAATTGTGATTTGTAAGATTTGACAGCGAACAGAACGTGAAAAATGATAAAATAAAATAAAAATCTGATTTGTCTTTGTTTGTTGGGAATGTTTCCCAACATTTTCTGTATTTATTTTTTCTGTTTGGGAAAGATTCCCATCTTAGTTTTTAGGGAAAGTTTTCCTTCTTATTTTTTAGTTTATTTTTTCGTAGTTGCTGTTTTATGTATATATTTCAATTTCCTTTCAATAAATTTGAATGAAGACAATTTTGCAGCAAGCATATCAAATTGCTTCTCTGTCTCTCTTGTTTTAAGTTATATATTTTTTCTTCTAGTTTACTTTCTGTGTACTACATTTATTTTTAGTTTAATATTCTTCTAACATATGGTATCAGATCTAGGTTCAAAATGACAACAAATGTTAACAGTACACAACTACAAATTCCTAAATTTAATGGAAAAAATTTTGACTTTTGGAGTTTTCAGATGAAAATTTTGTTCAGGTCACAGGAGCTATGGGATCTTGTACAGAATGGGTATTTAGAACCAGTAGATGCAGTAGCATTAGCAGCCCTCACACAAAATGAATGGGATTTACTGCAGGATAATCAGAAAAAAGATAAGAAAGCATTATTTTTCTTAGTGTAGGGTCTTGATGAAACTCTTCTTCCAAGAGTTACAGCCACTTCGAATGCCAAAGAAGCATGGGATCTCCTTGCACAATCATTTCAAGGTACAAAAAAAGTAAGAACAGTTTGCCTTCAAATGCTTAGAAAAGATTTTGAAATTTTACAAATGTCAGATTCAGAAAGTTTAGGAGATTTATTTACTCATACAATGGGTATGGTTAATCAGATGAAATCAAATGGTGAGGTTGTGACTAATCAAAAAAAATTTGAAATTTTTTTAAGAAGTTTGCCTGAAAAATATGATCATGCATTTATAGCTATTGAAGAATCAAAAGATCTAACATCTTTATCCTGTGGATGAGCTTATGGGTTCATTGTACACACATGAACATAGAATAAATAAATCAACAAAGGATCCATTTGAGAAAGCTTTAAAGAGCAAGGTATCTTTGAAAGAAAAAGAAACAACACTAGAATCATCTTCAACACAAAGAGGAAGAGGTAGAAATTCAAGAGGAAGAGGAGGACGTTTTCAAAAAAGAGGTAGAGGTCAAAGAGGCAATAGAAGTGATGAAGAAAATTGTGGTTTCACTCAAGTAAGAGGTAGAGGCAGAGCAAATTTTCAGCAAAGAGGTAGAGCTTTTTAGAGGTATGATAAATCATCTTTACAATGTTATTACTGTCAAATGTATGGACATTTTACATCTGAATGTAGGAAAAAGATTGCAAATGAAAGTAAACAAGATGCCCAATATGCAAATGAAAGTGAAGGGCAGGAAGGATATGTCTTGCTAACATGTAGCACAAAGGAGGAAGTAAATGATGAAAAGTGGTATGTTGACAGTTGGTGCAGTAATCATATGACAGGACATAAAGAGATATTTCAGAATTTGGATGAGTCTATCAAATCTGAAGTCAAGATGGGAAATAATACAATTACACTAGTCATGGGGAAAGGGAAGATATTAATCACAACAAGATAAGGTGAGAAAAAATATATTGGTGATGTGTTTTATGTACCAAGCTTAAAGCATAACTTGTTAACTGTAGGTCAACTTGTGCAAAAAGGCCACACTGTCAAATTTGAAAATGGTTCATGCATTATTGTTGATGGTAAAAACAAGTTGATAACCTAAATACCCATGACTGTTAATAAGATGTTTTTATCTTAGTATCAGAAAAAATATGCATTTAAGTTTTAGTGTTCTTGTAAAAGACACACAGTGGTTATGGCGTCTTAGGTTTGGTCATTTGAATTTTGGTGGACTAAATATTTTACATAAAAAGAACATGGTAACATGTTTACTATTTATCGAAAGACCAGATGAAGAATGTGAAGGTTGTATTGTTGGAAAGCACCATAGAGAACCCTTTCCAGTAAGGGATTCTTGGAGAGCTTCAGAGCCATTAGAGTTAGTTCACTCAGATCTATGTGGACCAATTGAGGTTGCTTCATTATCTGGTATGAGATAATTTTTGACATTTAATGATGGCTATAGTAAGAAACTTTTGGTGTATCCTTTGAAAAACAAATCTGATACTTTCAATAAATTTAGAGAATTTAAAGAATTAGTTGAGAAGCAAAGTGGTTATTTTCTCAAAATTTTGAGGACTGATAGGGGTGGAGAGTATATTTCACATGATTTTCATAATTATTTTATTGAAAAGGGCATAAAAAGGCAGCTAAAAACAAGGTATGCACCTCAACAAAATGGTGTAGCTGAGGGAAAAAATAGAACAATTTTAAATATGGTAAGGAGTATGCTTAATGTTAAGAATTTACCTAAGGTTTTTTGGGAAAAAGTAATTTGTTGTGTAGGTTATATTTTGAATATATGTCCCACGAACTCAGTTTGGGGCATGACACCAAAAGAAGCCTGGGGAGGATATAAACCCCGAGTAGATCATATAAGAATTTTTGGTTGTATTACTTATTCTCATATTCCATATGCACTTAGAAAGAAATTGGTTGATAAGGTAGAAAAATGTATCTTTGTTGGATACAGTAAAGAATCCAAGGCATACAGGTTGTACAATCCAGAGACAAAAAAGTTGGTGATAAGTAGAGATGCAAATTTTATTGAAGATAAGGAGTGGTGTTGGAAATTGGAATAGAAATATCAAATAGTTAACATTAAAGATAGAGCTAAAAATCAACAACAAATTTTAGTTGTTAACACACGAGCCAGTAATAGTAGCATTCAATAGTTAGCACTAAGAAGAGGTTTTTATTCATCTCCACCAAGTCATAGACATGTTTCATCAAGTAGTTCTCCATTATCCACCTCGGAATCTCCAAAAAGGTGGCAGAAAACAAGGAGTTTGTCTAACATATATCAAGAAACAACAGAGGTAAATGAAGATATTTGTCATTTTGCATTTTTTGCTATTAGTGATCCTGTTACATTTGAAGAAGGTATAAATGATGATAAATGGATTAAATATATGAATGAATAAATTGCAGCCATAGAAAAGAATCAAACTTGGGAAATTACAGATCTCCCTGAGCATAAGAAGCCAATTGGAGTAAAGTGGGTGTATAAAATAAAGTACAATGAGCAAGGTAAAGTGAATAAATACAAGGCCAGATTGGTAGTAAAGAGATACAAACAAAAATTAGGTATTGATTATAATGAAGTTTTTGCACCTATTGCTAGAATGGATACTATTCACATGATTTTAGCTCTTTTAGCCCAAAAGGGTTGGAAAGTCTTTCATATGGATGTAAAATCAGCATTCTTAAATGGTGTATTGGAAGAAGAAATTTATATTAAGCAACCACCTAGTTTTGAGATTAAAGGTTAGAGAGGTAAGGTGCTCAAACTAAAGAAATCTTTGTATGTTTTAAAACAAGCACCTAGAGTTTGGTATGAAAGGATTGAATCATATTTTTTTTTAAATGTTTTTGAAAAATGCCTTTATGAGCCCACCTTATTCATAAAACAAAATCAGCAAGGAGATGTTATGATAGTATGTATTTATGTTGATGATTTGTTTTATACCAGGAATAATGAAAACATGTTTAGAGAATTTTCAGTGGCAATGAAGGTGAATTTGAAATGACTAATCTTGGTTTGTTGCACTATTATCTTAGTCTTGAAGTAACATAAAATAATGATGGAATTTTCATTTCACAAGAAAAATATGCAAATGATATTTTGAAAAGGTTCAAGATGGAAAATAGCAAACCAAAAATTACACCTATTGCCATGGGTTTGATGTTGAGCAAAAATGATGAAATCAAAAAGGTAGATTCTACTTTGTATAAAAGTTTAGTTGGAAGTTTAATGTACTTAATTGCAACAAGACTAGTTATCATGTATGCAATAAGCTTGATAAGTAGGTTCATGGAGGATCCACATGATACTCATCTACAAGCAGGGAAAGAATACTAAGGTATGTAAAACGAACAGCAAATCATGGAATTTTTTATGAAAAGAAGGGTGTTTTGAGGTTAACTGGCTATACAGATAGTGATTGGGCTAGAATTCAAAATGATAGAAAAAGTACTTCTAAGTATGCTTTTAATCTTGGGTCAGGTGTAATTTCATGGTCTTCAAAGAAACAACCCATTGTTGCATTGTCCTCAGCAGAAGCAAAATGTGGCAACCACTTCAGTAGGTTGTCAAGCAGTTTGGTTACGAAGGATGCTGAAGCATTAATGCAACCCCAAGTGGAAGAAAAAATTATATTTTGTGATAATTAATTAGCCATTGCGCTTTCTAAAAATCCATTCTCTCATGGAAGAAGCAAGGACATAGACATCAAATTTCATTTCATCAGAGTGCTGGTTAAAAATAATGAAATCAAACCTTTTTATTGCAGGTCTAAAGATCAGGTTGCTGACATTTTGATAAAACCTTTAAAAGAAGAAGATTTCAATGGACTGAAGAATCTTTTAGGGATGAGAAGCTATCCCACAAATCAGATTTTAGGAAGGATGTTAAAATAAGATAAAAATTAGATTTGTCTTTATTTGTTGGGAATGTTTCCCAACATTTTCTATATTTATTTTTTCTATTTGGGAATGTTTCCCATCTTAGATTTTAGGGAAAGTTTCCCTTCTTAGTTTTTAGTTTATTTTTTCGTAGTTGCTATTTTATGTATATATTTCAATTTCCTTTCAATGTAGTTGAATGAAGGCAATTTTGTAGCAAGCATATCAAATTGCTTCTCTATCTCTCTTGTTTTAAGTTATATATTTTTTCTTCTAGTTTATTTTCTGTGTATTGCATTTGTTTTTAGTTTAATATTTTGCTAACAAAAAAGATTGTACGCATTAATTAAAAATAGTTCCTTATTCAAGGTCGCACATAGCCTACCATACCCTAACAAACTGTAAATGAAGTTTGTATGATCCAGAATGGAAGCATAACAAGCTGCAATACTAACTGGGAAAGGGAAACTTTTAGAAACTAAAAAAGAGGAAGTATTGAAATATATTCTTGGAAATAAAAAATGTCACATTCCTAAATGGTGAGTATTTTAGAGTAGCACCAAAAAAATTGCATGGAATAATTGTTAATTATTCAAAAATCCAATATAAACCATAGAATATAACTACGAAGCTGTAGAGAAAAAGTAGATTCAAAGGTAAACAAAATAAACTACAGTTTCACTTGTTTAAATCAACTGTGATAGTTCAAGTTATTACCATTGTTTCTCAGTAATGATAAAACATTGTGTTGATTGGATCAAGCTAATTAATCAAAACTTATGAAAATAATTCAATGAATATCAGAATGCTACAGTAATTTCAAGGAATTCAAAATAAAATGTAAATGCACTTCCATATATTAACTTTTGAATCTAAAATTGTTACGTTTCCCAACCTCAAGATTTTCATTCAACTAAGAAATTACTGAATTCTTGCCAATTTATTTTCTAAACGTGCTATAGCCTATAATGTTGAAGGCTTAAATGGAAAGCAAAAATGAGAAAAGTTAAAATAAAAAATGAAAGGAAGAAAATTGTTTCAATGGTGGAAAATCCACAATTTTCTATGTTTGAGACATAACTTCTTTTGTTGGCCATTCTAAAACTCTTTACAGATAGGGATTTAACAAGATTTTGAAATATTATACAACCTTATAGAACTGGTTATTTTACTAATTTTTGAGAGTGCAATGAAGCTTAAACAATCATTTTACTGAACTCAGCTCAAAGAATTGGTTACGAAGCTCTATAAATAAAGAAAACCCCTACCTCTGGTATATCTAGTAAATTCCACAAAAAAACACTAAAAAATTAAATTTGTTGAACAATTCCTACATGTGTACGTTGTGCTCCAAGACAACGTTGAAGTCACACTTTTTGATGAAATGTTGACAACACCAAAGATATAGATACAACATGACTTCTAGAAGAAAATTGATCAATGAGTTGTTAGAAACTAAAGATTAACAAGAGATAATTTCTTCCCTTGACACTTAACTACCAGTTGCACCTCCCTTCTCCAGTTCACTCCTCATGCATAGCAGTTAACAAACAGTTAGAGATCAGTTAGTTCAAATAGTTAAACAAGCAGTCTTACTCGCTCAGCTTGCATGTAGTAGGAGTTGAAGTTAGTTTTAGATTAGTTAAGGATTAGTTTATTTTTAGTTTGATTTTCCAAAAAAATCTATTTAAAGATCCCTTGGGTGCAGCTTTGTAAGGACAAAAAAAGAAAGATAAAAAATATTAATAAAATCTTGTTTTCTCCATTGCTGTAGCAATTTGAGGGTTTGAGTTCTTATTTTCTTGTTTTTATGCTCTGTTTAATCCTTCAAATTGGTATCAGAGCTAGAATTACAGGTAGAGTTGAATAGCCAGCATAGGAGAAAGACTAGGCTAAGTGCACGGAAGCCAGAGTGGTTGTCCCAAGATCGCAGCCTGTGTGTTGAAGCATAGGGATGTGTTAGCAGTAAAGAAGAGCTATTTAAATTAGTCCCCAAAGTGTTCAGTGTAGCAGTCAATAATGATCATGAAAGTCTAATAAAATCACCCCAGCTCAAACTAGGTGAAAGGTATTTATATTGTGTATCGGGCGTGAGAAGGTAAAAGCTATGGAGAGGGGATATGTAAATTTTTTAATGTAATTCAATATTTGAGTAAAAGATTTTTTTCAATTTACCAAATTGAAGATCAATTTTAAAAAAAAAATAAATAAATAAAAATAAATAAATTTAAAGTCAGATCATGGAAGAAGCACAACAAAGAAGTGTGCTTCAATCCTCTTTGCAACTGCTATTGATTTAGTCGCTTCAGCATGAGACATGGCAATGAATAATAGTATTTATCTACCTCAAATTCCCATTTTTAGTGGTAAGAATTATGATTTTTAGGCAATAAAGATGAGAACTTTGTTTTTCTCACAAGATGTTTGGGATTTGGTAGAGAGTGGTTTTTTAGAACTGCAGGACAAGGTTGCCCATCAGGGATTAACTCGAGCACAAAAGGAAGAGCTTAAAGAGAATAGGGAAAAAGATGAAAAAGCTTTATTTCAAATCCAATAGGCATTGGATGAATCTATTTTTTCCAGACTTGCAGCAACAATGAGATCCAGATCGGCATGGAAAATCTTGGAGACTACCTATAAAGGTAATACAAAGGTAAACATTGCTAAATTGTAATCTCTTAGGAGAAGTTTTGAAAATTTACAAATGAATGATTCAAATTCAATAGACCAGTTTATGGGTTAAGTGTTGAATATAGTGAATCAAATTAGATATAATGGAGAAACAATCATGGATCAGAAGATCATAGAAAAAATACTCAGGAGTTTACACAGTAAATTTGATGCAATAGTTGTAGCTATTGAGGAAACCAAGGATTTGGAATAGTTATCTATAGATGAATTAATGGGTTATTTGTTAACACATGAATCTAGAATGAATAGGAATAAAAATACTTCTCTTGAGAATGCTTTCAAGTCACATGTATCATTTGGTAGAGGAAAAGGAAGAGGGAGGTCAAACTTCAGAGGAAGAGGCAGAGGTAGAACTAGAAGGAATAATCCAGATCAAGGTGAAAATAGTAATCAAAACTACAATAATAGAGGACGTGGCAACAATCACTTTCAACAAAGTTCATAGAGGTTTGATAAATCTAATATTTAATGTTATTACCATAAAAAAATGGACATTATGCAAGTGACTGTAAAAAGAAACAAGGATATGTGGACATGCAGAATGGTAATTACACAAATGAATCTAGTTCTAATCCTGGTGAATCTAGTTCTAATCCTGGAAGCCATTTCTCACATGTCATGTTACTCAAGAAAAAGCTAGAGATATTTGGTTCTTAGATAGTGGATGCAGTAATCATATGACATAGAATAAAGAATTTTTTGCTAGTCTTGATGATTTTGTAAAATCTGAAGTGAAATTAGGAAATGACATCAAAGTGGATGTAATGGGTAAAGGAGTAATAAATGTTTTGTCAAAAAATGGTGAAATAAGGTTTATACCTGATGTTTATTTTGTACCTAGACTAAAGCATAATCTTATAAGTGTTGGACAATTAATACAGAAAGGTTACAGAGTATCCTTTATGGATAATGTTTGCACAATACTAGACAAGTTTCCAAGTGACAGTTTGATAGGAAAAGTGGAGATGACCAAGAATCGGATGTTCCCTCTTCAAATTCAGTGCATCTAAGGAGAAGAGGAAGCCCACTTCAAAACCATGCATCTAGACCAATCATGGCTATGACACTTAAGGTATGGACATTTACATTTTGGAGGTTTGAATTTTTTACAAAATAAAAATATGGTGAAGGGATTACCACCAATAGAACAGCCAGGAAGTTCATGTGACAGTTGTATTCTGGAAAAACAACATAGAGAGAGTTTTCTAGTAGGAGCCTCATATAGAGCAAAAGTAATAATGGAGCTAGTCCATAGTGATTTATGTGGACCAATGCAAATTCCATCATTTGGAGGTAGTACTTATTTTCTAACCTTCATTGATGACTTTAGCAGAAAGACATGGATTTATTTTCTCAAAAATAAGTCTGAAGCCTTTGGAAAATTTAAAGAGTTCAAGGCTATGGCTGAAAAGTAGAGTTGCCGTTACATCCAAGTACTTAGATCAGATAGAGGAGGTGAATATATGTGTAATGAATTTCATGATTTTTGCAGATATCATGGCATTAAAAGGCAATTGACTACAAGGTACACATCACAGCAGAATGGTGTAGCAAAAAGGAAGAATAGAACAATCATGGAGATGGCTAAAAGCATGTTGAAGGCCAAACACTTGTCAAATGAATATTGGGCAGAAGCAGTAGCATGTGTAGTATATATTCTGAATAAAATCCCAACAAAGAGTGTTAGAGATCGAATTCCACAAGAAGCTTGGAGTGGTAAAAAGCATAGTGTACATCATTTCAAAAAATTTAGTTGTATAGCATATTCTCTTTACCATCTAAATTGAGAAGAAAAATTGATGATAGAGGTGAGAAATGCATTTTTATTGGCTATAGTGAAGAATCAAAGGCTTATAAGTTGTATAACCCCATTTCAAAGTAAGTGATTATTAGTAGAGATGTTGAATTTAAGGAAGAAGAAGCATGGGATTGTTGCACCATCACAATTGGAGCACCAATTCCGCAAAATGAAGAGGAATTTGAAAAACAAAATTTGTAAGGAGATCAATCCTCTCCACAAGCAAGAACAAGCACTCCAATAAGAACACTTAGGAGTGTAGTACAAGGTGAATCATCTGGTCATGCATGTCATCCTACTCCAAATTCACAAGTAAGTGATGAATCAGATCCAACTCTTACCACTTTAAGATCAAGATTTAAATGTAAGAAAATGAGAAACTTAAATGAGATTTATAATCAAGAAGAAGAGAAGTTAGATTTGTGTTCAAATTTTGGTCTTTTCACTCATGATCCTATGTATTATGAAGAAGTAGTTAATGAGGAACATTTGATAAAAGCAATGGATGAAGAGATGAATGCTATTGAAAGAAATCAAACATGGGATCTAACAAATCTACCTGAAGGTAAGAATTGCATAGGAGTCAAATGGGTTTATAAAACCAATTTTGATGTAGATGGAAATGTTGAAAAGCACAAGGCAAGGTTAGTATCAAAATGTTTCGCACAAGAACATGTAATTGATTATAATGAAACATTTGCTCCAGTTGCTAGACCTGATACTATTAGAATGGTTTTAGTAATAACTACTCAAAATAATTGGAATGTATATCAAACGGATGTCAAATCCACTTTCTTGAATGGTTTCCTAGATGAAGAAGTGTATGTAAAACAACCACCAGGTTATGAAGTGCATGGACATGAAGAAAAAGTCTATAGATTGAAGAAGGCCCTTTATGGTCTCAAGCAAGCACCAAAAGCATGGTATAGCAGGATTGATTCATACATGACAAACAATGGATTTAGCAGAAGTAATAGTGAGCCTACTTTGTACACATAAATCAACAAAGAAGGTCATATTTTGATTGTGTGTTTGTATGTTGATGATTTGACTCTCACTAGAAATTTGTCTGTAGACACATTTAAATCAGCAATGAAGAAATAATTTCAAATGACAGATTTGGGATTAATGAAGTAATTTTTGGTCCTAGAATTTGTAGAATCAAATAAGGGAATTTTTATTTGTCAAACTAAATATGCAAAGGATGTGTTAAGAAAATTTAAGATGTTGAATTGTAAACCAGCACCTACACTAGTTGCTATAGGGACCAAAATTAGCAAAGAAGACCAAGGGTCTAATGTTGATTCTACAGCATTCAAAAGGCTAGTTCGTAGTTTGATGTATCTTACAGCTACAAGACCAGATATCATGTATGGGGTCAGTTTAATCTCTAGATTCATGGAGTCACCGAAAGACTCAAATTGGCAAGTTGGAAAGAGGATATTGAGATATGTGGCAGAAACAATAGAATATGGAATTTTATATTCTGCAACTAATGATTTTAGTTTGATTGGTTATACTGATAGTGATTTTGCAAGTAGCATTGATGACAGGAAGAGTACTTTTGGACATGCCTTTCTTTTAGAAATAGGTGTGGTCACATGGGCATCCAAAAAGCAACCTATAGTGACACTTTCATCAGCTGAAGCAGAGTATGTAACAGCAGCCACATCAGCAGCATGTCAAGCAACTTGGATGAGAAGAGTATTGATAGATTTATTACAAGCACAGAAGGAGTCAACACCAATCTTTTGTGACAACAAATCAGCAATTGCATTATCAAAAATCATGATTTTCATAAGAGGAGCAAAGCACATTGATACAAGATTTCATTTTATCAGAGAGTTAGTAAACAATGGAGAAATCAATCTGGACTTCTGTAGATCTGAAGACCAATTCATAGATATATTCACAAAGGCATTAGCAAAGGAGACCTTTGATTATCTAAGACCAAATTTAGGCATTGTAAATGTTGAAGTAGTTAGTGGTAGAAATTAAGGGGGAGTGTTAGAAACTGAAGATTAATAGGAGATAATTTCTCCACTTGACACTTAACTTCCAGTTGCACCTCCATTCTCTAGTTCACTCCTTCTCATGCACATTAGTTAACAAATAGTTAGAGATCAGTTAGTTCAAACATTTAAACAAGCAATCTTACTCCTTGCTCAACTTGCATACAATAGCAACTGAAGTTAGTTTTTGATTAGTTAAGGATTAGTTTATTTTCAATTTGATTTGCCAAGAAAATCTATTTAAAGATCTCTTGGGTGCAGCTTTGTAAGGATAGAAAAAGAAAGATCAAAAAAGATTAATAAAATCTTGTTTTCTCCATTATTGTAGCAATATGAGGGTTTGAGTTCTTATTTTCTTGTTTTTTATGCTCTATTTAATCCTTCATGAGTTCCATTATGGAAGTCAAATAAGTATAAGGATGGCTTTTGAGGAGGGATCATTACAATTGATTCTTTAAGCTCAAGTATGAGTTGGTTTTGCATCATGACTCTTTTCATCTACAAAATTCCAGACCTTTTGATAAAGGGTTCTTCTCTCAAGCTTATCCATATCTAAAACCTGCCATATAAAGCATAACATATTTAAATCATTTTGATAGATTTTGTCACATTTTTTCTAAACAATTATTTCTCATAAAATATAATACCTTAGCATGTATGGTGTGAAATATTTTGTCATTCACCGCAGAAGTAGCACTAATTATATCAAGGTGATTATTTTCCAATGTAAGTAGGAGATTAGACTGGATGATCTGGGACTTGATTGTGCTAGTTGAGACCAAAACACCTGACCCAATAGAATTTATTTTTACTCTAGGAAAAGTCTCAGATGCCATGGAGTAATGCATATCTTCACATATTTTTTTCTTTTCTCATCTCCTCTCTCTTTTGGGTAAAATATTTAACCCTTTGTTGTAGATGCTTAATGTACACTGTGGTTTCTGATAGTTGTTCCGTCGTTGAACATTTTCCCTGCAAACAAATGAACATAGATAAACATATTAGAAAGAATAAACTGACCATGGGACTAAACCATAAGGGGTAGAATATAATATTTTGAATAAATAAAATAAAGGAACATACCATAATGTATTCATCAGGCAGTAAAGATCGCAACACAGAATAGAGGGTCTTCATGTCTTTCCTCCTATTTATTTTAGCAAATTTATGGATGTCCTTCTTACCAGTGACTACATCTTTATGGTGACCAGATTTATAGGTGTATTTGAGCTTTGGGTTTTCATAATCAAACAAACTAGAAATTTGGAGAAGGGAGGATGAATGGCAGGAAGAATGCACAATGGCAAATTTGAAGGCTGTTTACACGTAGAGTGGCCGATGTTGACAGAAGATGCATCACAATTGAATATAGGAAAAAGAAATACCCAACAATAGACTCTCTCCATAATTTTATCATTAAAACTTAGTATTAAACAACTTTGAAAATATCGAAGCTTCTGACAGAGTATCTAGGAGGAAGACGACCCACAAATTATTTGTTTTGATAAACCTTTTGTATTACTAAATGGGTAGGTTCCTAACATTCTGGATGAAGATATGAAATGATCTATTGCCAGATCTAAAATTTTAAGATAGACTTAAAAAATAATAAGAAATATATAAAACCACACAGGAAAGAAATAAGAACTGTAGAATATTCAACCCTGACTTGTCGTAAGTCGAGGAATGGTCTGTCATACTGTCGACAAAATAAAGAAAAATATTATTTATTTATGAAAGGTCCACCATCCTACTTCTAAGAAATGGCCTTAAATATAATAACATCATTTGAATATTACATGGTCTAATCTGTTCCTCAATCTACCAAAAAATTTGTAGATATGATGACTTGCCTTACTTCCTAGATCCCTTCTTAGCCTTCCAATTCCAAAATCCTTGTCACCATTCATCATCTTACCACTCCCTCCTATAACTAATCTGATCTCCCCACTATTTGTAGTGTGGAGGAATCCCCACGTAACTTTTGGTATGAGTAAAATCTTAACTACCTCAGCCTAGGCATCGTTCTTCCTAACCTCTCTAGGAATGCCCGAAGAGCCTTTGTTTAGAGCACCTTTCATTACACCATAATAGGGGGAATCCTTTATAAACATGGTTTCAATGGTCTCCTTCTTCATTACCTGTGCAACCATGAAGCTTCCCATGCCATCAAGGAAACACATGATGGGATCTATGGGGGACACTTTAGCAGCCTAGCAGTCACTAAACCTACCTTTCACCTTGGTTACTATTGGCCCACCCTCAACCAAGACTATTGTGATTATGTAAAAACATGTGTTAAATTTCAACCACATGCTAATTTACATCATGCACCAACCAATAGCCTCGAGGTATATAAGGACTATTGGCCTTTCTCTCAATGGGGGATTGATCTCATTGGGGAAATTAACCCCCATTCTTCATAGTAGCATAGCTGCATCATCATAGCCACTAAATATTTCACCAAATGCATTGAAGCTATTCTTCTTATCTTGACCAAAGCAAAAAATATTATCAACTTTATCAACCATCATAACATCTTTCACTTCGGTGTTCCTCATAATATCATCATCGATAATGGTAAATCTTTCAAAAATAAGCATGTACAGGCTTATGTGATACATTTGGCATCAATTTAAGATTTTATTCTCCTTACCATCCACAAGAAAATGGATAGGCAAAAGCTTCCAATAAATCCCTCAACAAAATACTAACCAAAGTTATCAGTGCTTCAAGGAAAGATTGGCACTTGAACATCCCATTCACTTTATGGGTATATCACACTAGCATTCAAACCTCTACAAGTGCTACCTCTTTCTCTCTAGTCTTGAAAATAGAGGCAATATTGTCTCTTGATGTCCAAATGCCCTCTCTTCATATATATTTACAAGAGCTTATTTTTTAGGAATATTTTTGTCAACACCATTTAGCTCAACTTGAGCTACTTAATTAGCATCATTTAGCATCCCTCACCCACCTCCATATCTAATAAGAGCATATTAAATGTACTTATAAAAATCACCTAAAATAATGGGAATTCAATATTAGATACCTCATCCTAAAGGAAAACTAACGCATGACCAACATGGAGAAGAGTAAACGAGGCAAGTTTTCTTTTAATTGGCTTGGACCCTACATCATTACCCATAAGTATGGATTAGGAGCTTATCATTTATCCTATCTCAAAAGTAAACTAGAACCTGATCCCCTCAACACTTCACATTTGCATCCATTTTTATATTAAAGAAGGATCAAGATCACTCATTTTATCTAACTTAAGCTCATCTCTTGATTATAAGATTTAACCTTCACCCATCTTTCTCATCTCCTTTCAAGGACAATTGATTATAACATAGAACCATGTAATTTTCCATCATAGTCATAGCCTAATCCTAAATATGGGTATGATGGCTCTACCCATAGCATGGTTCTCATAGATACTTATTTGTCTCTAACAAGATAGAATCTCATGGTCATTATCTCTCAAAAACCACACCTTTTTATATCATTAACCTTCTTGTGTTTAAATTTTTCCATCATAAAGGTAAACCTTTGAATGTAATTAGACCTATCCATGTCTAGAAACATTACATCCAAAAACAATTTACATACCAAAACACTACTTGGGTCAATATCTTAAGCATTGTAAGTTGTTCCTTCAAAGGATAAGAACCCAAAAATAAAAAATAAAATTACCAAATACAAGGTAGACTATGTTGGTTGAATATTTTGTCGATCAACGTATTGATAAACAAAATTGGTCTGATCAGCCAAAGTAGGAAGATTGGTCGTCCAAATGTGTAGGTTCACCACATCAAAAAGGGACTAATCTCTCCTCTCATCAAAGGGAGGTTCCATGTATGTATGTATGTATGTATATGTGTGTGTGTGTGTATATATATATATATATATATATATATATATATATATATATATATATATATATATATATATATAAACAAAAAATAATACTCAAGGGTAGGACAAACCATCCATCTCTCTTTTTTCAGAGATGATGCATGCGGATCAAAGGAGAAATCTTAAGGATAATGAAAGAAAGCAGTTCACTTTTTTCAGAAATACTATTCAACAAACCACAAGAATCTTCCTAGTAGTAATTGCAAAATGTAACCAAGGACATAGTAACTAGGAAATTGAGATGTAGCACAAAGTCTTCACCTAAATTGCCCAAGAGTGAGATACAAAGAACAATGAGGGCACAAAGTCATCCCAAGGTCCTTTACATAGAAACAAAAAAAAACATAATAAAGGCAATTGTGGGGGCACAAAGTCTCTCCACAGTTGGCTTCAGGATGCATTCTTGACTACTTTCACTAATTCTGCTTATTGAATTAAAGGAATAGAAAATATATTAAGGAAAAAAACATAAGAACAGTTTCCCCAACAACAAAGATATCATAGCACAAAGTCTAAAAGTCACTTGCTTTCTTATTCCAATAATAAAATATGATCAACAATCTAAGCTCAAAGTTTCAGTAATGCCTTTCAATTTAGGCAGAGTTTCATTTTTGATTATCAGAGAGTCATCTTTTTAAAGTAACAAGAGAGTCCATTATATGGCCTCTTCAAGAAAGACTTGGGAATAGTAACACATCATGTTGCATTGAATTTTGTTACGAAGACATGCTATAATTTAGGGGCATTTACCCATTTGCTTTTCTCAATGCAAAGAAATGGTTCATGCTATTGAAAGTTTGCATCTTTCAACGTCTACCTGGTGATCTGCTTCTAGAAACATATTCGATGCATAAATGTTTTTGATCCTTCCTCATCATTCCTCCTTCTTTGGTTAATTGAATCAGGTCCTTGATTCAATTTGATGCTCTATTCCTTAGTCGTTTCCTAATGATCTTGGCCTTAAAGCCTTTAAATGCATTCGGGTCCATAGATTTAAACCTACAAGGATCAATGGCTATTTCATTATCACAACTTTGATGTCTACAAGCACGTCACTTTCCTCAGCAATTCCTTTGGCTTTAACATTTGATTTTTTCCAGAGGTGACCTACCCTTTGGGGCCTTGAGAAATGGTCTGCTTTAGGTCAGGAAGATCCCCCCACAAGGGTATCTACCCTTCGAGTGGTATTCGAATGGCCTTCAGGCTTCTTTCTTCTAGGGGGTTGCTAAGTTCTTTGGCTCTTCTTTAAGGCATTTCAAAATCAATGGCTATTTTATGAACCTTAAAATTGATGTTCACGCACCCATCACTATGCTTGAATTTCTAATGGCTAGTTTGCTATTCTTGACTTTGACATCTTCGGGTGCATCACTCCTTGGACTTTCTTTGGCTTTCTCTTGATTTGGCCTTTTTTGATACTTGCTTCCTTTGGATTTATTGTTTTGCATCCTCCCGAAGGGATGGTGACCCTTCAGCTTTGGGGAAGTGTCCTTTAATTTGGCAGTTGAGAGTCTCCCACAAGGGTACCTACCCTTCAGGTCCTTCGACAGCCTTTTGTCTTCGGAGTCCTTTGGAGATTTCTTATGGACTTTTTCCATGGAATTTTTCCGATGGACAAAAAGTCTGCAAGAATTGTTTTAGCTGCTTTGTCTTTGGCTTTCAAAAATTCTTTTAGGCTTTTCTCTCGCAGCTTCCGCAAATTTCTTCAAACTTTTTCCCCGAAGAAATTCCTTCGAACAAAAGTCTAAAAGAATTCATTTCTTGCCTTAGTCTTTCCGTCGGGCTTTGCTTTGTTTTTTGGTCTTTTATTTCTTTTGAAGGAAAAAGTCCAAAGGAATTCTTTCAGATAATTTCCTTGAAGGAATTGTCTCTTTGTTACTTTTGCCAGGGGAACTTTTCAGAAGGAAATGTCTTTGCTCTTTTAGCCTTTTGAATTGGTCCATTTGACTCTTTCTTTCCCTTCGCAAGGGCTGTTTGTCTCTTAAAAATTTTATTTAGGCAATTTTATGTGAATTTTAAATTGTGACATGTGGAAGCATCTGCTGCTCTTAGAAATAATGTGAAAAGAGGCTCAGAAGATGACACTTGGTAGCATTCACTGAATTCTATCAGGTTTTTGTTTATATCCCTCCACAAGGGCTGTTTGATCCATTGGCTTTGGGGAAACCCCTTAAACCTACAGATTGAACAAACTGGTTGAACCAACTTTGGTTCAATGGTTCAATGGTTCATTCCCTTTGACCGCTTGAACAAAGATTCTTTGAAACAAGCCTCATTGAACCCATTAAACCTTGAACCTTGAACCCATTAAACCTTTTAACCAAAGTGGTTTAATGTTTCATTAGTTCATTCATTTTATTCGGCTAAGTCCTTTTGATCTTTTTGAACAAAAAGCGTTGAACCATTTGATCCTTGAACCTATTGAACCTTGAACCTTTGAACCAAAGTGGTTCAATGGTTCAATGGTTCAATGATTCAAGCATCAAAAAACTATTCTTTTGATTGAACCTACCTATAGAAGCCTTTGAACCTATTGAACCTTGAACCTTGAAGCGGTTGAACATAGAACCTTGAAAAATGTGCTTAACTCTTGCTACTGATGTTGAATCTTTGAACCCATTGAGCCCATTGAACCAAAATGGTTCAAGGTTCAATGATTCAATGGTTAACTCCTTTCATAGAAGCTTGTCGATGAACTCTTTTGGTTGAACCTTGTCATTGAACCAACTTTGAAATCACCTAAGAGTTGAGAGCTTGCTTCTTTCCTGTAGAGTCTGTAAAAATCAACCTGTGAAGTTCGTTGAACATGGCCTATAGAGTCCATAGATTTTCTTCTTGCAGAGTCTGTAGATTCAAGCCTGTAGAGTCTATAGATTTAATCCTGCAGAGTCCATAGATTTTTGTGAAGCTTGAAAAATGAGGAATTTGAATGTTTAGAACAAATTTTGAGAAGGGAAGAGATTATTTTTGTCATAGGAACCAAAATAGTTCACATGTTGTCCCCAAAAATGAGAAGTCTATTTTTTGGGGACAACAGCTAGCTCCAATTAGGGAACTTCTATCAATTGTAAAAAAGAATTGAAGGGAGTAGAATCTAGAATCTCCAGTGTCTTCATGTGCACCATTGGGCTATGGAGTCATGTTACCTAGAAATGGAAGGCATAAAAAATAGAAACAAACAAAAGAAAATAAAATTAAAAACTATACAAATATACATATTTACAGATTCAATGATCTGATACTTCAAGAGTTGAAGTGTTTCAGATGTTGTTTCTTGAGAGGTAGTGAAAATAGTGCTCTATCCTGATAAACTAGCAAGAAGACATTTTGTCTCTAGAAATAGTGATGAGCGAATGGAACTCTCCACCAGGAAACCAATTTTTTGCATCTTCCTCTAGGTTTTTTTTCTTTTTTTTCCCCATGGTAGGAGGTGGTCTTCAATTTGAAAGCCATAACTCCATGCTTTCTTAGCAAAGGGTTCCTTTTCCTGATTTTGATATGCAATAGCATGGTCCATTACCATAATTGGTTGTTATTCTAGTTCAGTCTAGCACATGATTGGATTATCCACATCAAACTCTTGACAAACTATTAGCTTAGCATCTCCTTTGATGTGAAGGAGTTTGATCTCTTCGTCTTGATAAATCTTCAATCAGAGCAACAAATATTCACATCTAGTTGTGTTGTTGGTATTGATGAATTGCATGTTGCATGAAGGAAGAATATCTCCTTGAGGAGATATCAACACAGCCCGAACTCTCAAACCTGTAGAGGAATAGTTGCCATCAAATTCTAGAATCCATAGCCCATCAGATACTAATTTTTCTTTTGAATTTCCTTCATTAGAGAGGGAGGGTGCTTCTTCATTTGTATTGTAACCTACTAGTTCTTCTGCTATTCTAGTTAAACTAATTTTTGGGTTGACACTTTCAAGAATTTTATCAGATGTTTCATGCACTTCATCTATAGATAGAAATTAGTTACCCATACCTAATGATTCAAAAATAATTTGAGCTTCAGGGGCTGATGTTTGGGTGACCACATATTTTGCCACCTTTTTAGGGAACAACCTCTTATTTACACCTTTAACACAGAATCTTGCCTCAGACAGGTCCATGCTTAGTTCTCCTCCCATGTCCTTACATAAATTTCATCCAAGAAAAATGACATAGGATGCTAAAATGTCAGCCACCAAGATAGTCATCTTGATTCTCTTGTCTGGAAAGGCTACAAATGCAAATTGGGCATCTTCGATTTGCCCTAGTAGTGGTACTTGCTTGTTCTCTATGGAGAAACATCTCCCAAAAGTTTTGGTTAGTGTGAGACCCAGAGACATAGCTACTTTCGCAGGCATGACATTATCAGATGCCCCTGAGTTAATGATGCAATTATTGAGTTGATAACCATTTATCAATAAGGAAACATAAAAAGGTTATATTTTCTTAGGGGCAATTGGAGGAGTAATAACAAGATTATATGGAGTAGGCATGTTCTTTGGGGAATCAAGAATTATTGTCTTAACCTCTTGTCTTGCAGGGACAGTTTGGTTCTTGACACATTGGACCAACATATCCAATTGATCAAGATTGGAATGAAAATATTCTAATTCAAACATTTGTATTTTTGTCTTTTTGACATGATCGATTATGTCAAATGGCTTAATTGAGCTAGGAATAGCAGAACGCATTTCATCCTTTTGAGTTTTAGGAGGGATGGGAGGAGGGTTGGTTTGTGAAATTGAAGTAGAAGGTGAAGGTGAAATTGATGTACTTACTTTTTGGGTGATCATTGGATCCTTTGATTGGTAAGGCAGAGTGGTTCCACGCTTATCAATTGTAATTACTGGTTTAGGTTGCTCCTCTATCTTCCCTTTATTAGCTTGCTAGACTGATTGGTTGTTGGACCTGGTAAACACTACATATGATCCATCAAAAGCTTCTCCTTTGCTTCTAGATTCATCTTAATAATTTAGGAAACTAATGTTAGAGTCACCAACTGATTCTTTTTGATCCTTTGTGAAGAGATCAGCGTCATTTTCTTGATCAAACTCAGGTTGGAAAGAGAAAGCATGTTCTATTTCCAAATATCTAATTTTTGAGTTAGTTAGAGGAGCTTCAAGGGCAAGTTTCCCTTGTGGGGAAGGAAGATGATCTAGCTGCCCTTGATTCTTGTCAGCATTGCCTTGATATGACTAATTTAGAAATGTCCTTCTTGACATATCTTTATATGAAGGAGCAGAAGACATACCTTGTGCCATTTGTCTTTTCAAGGCTAGCAGTTCATTTCCTGGCTTTTGCACCATTATATCAGTGGTGCTTGTAGATGAATATTAAGAAGATGATGAGGGTCTATTTATATTTAGATCTCTTCTTATCTTCCCTACAAATATGAGATCATCTTCTACCTCAGTGGCCAAATATTAAGCTATAGCAAGATCTATTTGACCAGCATGTCTCAAAAGAAAAATTACTTCATGTAACTTAGAATTAATGAAGAAGCATTTGAGATTCTCAGTTGTAGGTCAAGAAATTATAGGAATTCTGTTCCTTAGTTTTTCAAACTTGGTATGAAGTCTCTCATTGGTTCATGAGGCTCTTTCTTCATTTGTGTGAGTTGAGCTAGAAGGGCATGTGCATCTTCTGTATGTTTGAATCTGGCTTCAAAATTCACTTTGAAGGTATTCCAATCAGTTATTGACCAACCCTGTAGATGATAAAACCAATCTTCAGTAACACCTTGTAATGTTTCTACAAATAGTGTGACTGCTACATCTTCAAATTCTACTCTAATTATGCCAAAGGCTATGCTGAAAACTGCAACGGGTTCATCAAGATGAGCTTTCCCATCACCATATAATTTGTGGAAATTCATCCTTGAACTGTGTGGAAGCTCATGTAGAGGTGGAGTAAGATTGAGAGGACCAAAAGAATTACCCTAGGAGTAAGATTGAGGTGGAGTAAGCAGAGATGCCAAAAACTGTTGGTTAAATATTTTGTCGATCAGCGTACTAATAAACAACATAGTTCTGATTAGCTAAAGTAGGAAGATTGGTCATCCAAATGTGTAGGTTCACCACATCAAAAGGGGACTAATCTCTCTTATCATCAAGGGGACATTACTTTATTTATATATATATATATATATATATATATATATATATATATATATATATATATATATATATATATAGAAAATAATACTCAAGGGTAGGATAAACCATCCATCTCTCTTTTTTTAGAGATGATGTGTGCAGATCAAAGGAAAAATCTTAGGGATCGTGATAGAAAGCACTTCTCTTTTTTCAAAAGTACTATTTAGCAAACCACAAGAATCTTCTTGGTAGTAATTGTAAAATGTAACCAAGGATGTAGTAACTAGCAAATTGAGATGTAGCACAAAGTCTTCACCTAAATTGCCCAAGAATGAGATATGAAGGACAATAAGGGCACAAAGTCATCCCAAGGTCCTTTACAAAGAAATAAAAAGAAAACACACTAAAGGAAATTGTGGGGGCACAAAGCCTCTCCACAGTTAGCTTCAGGACGCATTCCTGACTACTTTCACTAATTCTATTTATTGAATTAAAGGAATTAAAAATATATTAAGGAAATGGACATAAGAATAGTTTCCCCAACAACAAAGATATCACAGTACAAAGTCTAAAAAGAGAATTGCTTTCTTATTCCAATAACAGAATATGATCAACAATCTAAGCTCAAAGTCTCATTTTTGCCTTTCAATTTGGCTAGAGTTTCATTTCTGATTATCAGAGAGTCATTTTCTTACAATAACAAGAGAGTCCCTTATATAGCCTCTTCAAGAAAGACTTGGGAATAGTAACACATCATGTTGCATCAAATTTTGTTAAGATGACATGCTATAATTTAAGGGCATTTACCCATTTTCTTTTCTCAATGCAGAGAAATGGGTCATGCTATTGAAAGTTTGCATCTCTCAATGTCCACTTAGCGATTTGCTTCTAGAAACATATCTGATGCACAAAAGTTTTTGATCCTTCCTCATCGTTCCTACTTTTCTAGTTAATTGAATCAGGTCCTTGATTCAATTTGATTCTCTGTTCCTTAGTCACTTCCTACTGATCTTAGCCTTAAAACCTTTGAATGCATTCAGGTCTGTAGATTTAAACCTATAGGGATCAATGTCTATTTCATTGTCATAACTTTGACATCTGTGGGCATGTCACTTTTCTCAACAATTCCTTCGGCTTTGTCATTTGATTTTTCCCAGAGGTGACCTGCCCTTTGGGGCCTTGAGAAACGGTCCGCTTTGGGTCAAGAAGAGCTCCCCACAAGGGTATCTACCCTTCAAGTGGTCTTTGGATGGCCTTCGGGCTTCTTTCTTCTGGTGGTTTGCTAAGTTCTTTGGCTCTTCTTTAAGGCTTTTCAAAATCAATGGATATTTTATGAACCTTGAAATTGGCATTTGCACACCCATCACTATGTTTGAATTTCCAATGGCTAGTTTGTCATTCTTGACTTTTACATCTTTAGGCATGTCACCCCTTAGAATTTATTTAGCTTTCTCTTGATTTGACCTTTTTTACTACTTGCTTCTTTTATATTTCTTGTTTTGTAACGTCTTGAAGGGAAGGTGACCCTTCAACTTTGTGGAAGTGTCCTTTAATTTGGTAGTCAAGAGTACCCCATAAGGGCACCTGCCCTTCGGGGTCCTTCAGCAACATTTAGTCTTTGGAGTCCTTCAGAGCTTTCCCACAGACATTTTCTGTGGACATTTTCCCATAGACAAAAAGTTTGCAAGAATTGTTTCGGCTGCTTTGTCCTTGGCCTTCAAAAATTCTTTTAGGATTTTCTCTTGCAGGTTCCCTGAATTTATCCATACTTTTTGTCCAAAGGAATTCCTTTAGACAAATGTTTGAAAGAATTCATTTCTTGCCTTAGTCTTTCCACCAGGATTTGCTTTGTTTTTTGGTCTTTTCTTTCTTTCGAAGGAAAAAGTCTAAAGGAATTCTTTCAAACAATTTCCTCAAAGGAATTGTCTCTTTGTTACTTTTGTTGGGGGAAAATTTCCAAAGGAAATATCTTGTCTTCTAGCCTTTTGAATTGGTCCATTTGCCTCCTTCCTGCCCTCAACAAGGGTTGTTTGTCTCTTGGAAATTTGCCTTAGTCGATTTTATGTGAATTTCAAATTGTGACATGTGGCAGCATCCACTACTCTTAGAAAAAAAGTGAAAAGAGGCTTAGAAGATGACACTTGGCAGCATCCACTGAGTTCTATCAGGTTTTTACTCGCTGCCCTCTATAAGGGTTCTAGACCTTGGTTCACTGCCCTCCACAAGGGCTGTTTGATCCTTTGGCTTTGGGGCAACCCCTTGAACCTACCGATTGAACCAAATTTGGTTCAATGGTTCAATGGTTCATTCCCTTTGACCGTTTGAACCAAGATTCTTTGAAACAAGCCTCATTGAACCTATTGAACCTTGAACCTTAAAGTGGTTGAACTTTGAACCTTGACAAATGTGCTTAACTCTTACTACTGATGTTTAACCTTTGAACCCATTAAACCTATTGAAGCAAAATGGTTCAAGGTTCAATGGTTGAATGGTTCAATCCTTGATTAGAAGCTTGCCGATGAACTCTTTTGGTTGAACCTTGTCATTAAACCAACTTTGAAATCGCATAAGTGTTGAGAGCTTGATTCTTTCCTATAGAGTCTATAGAAATCAACCTGTGAAGTATGTTGAACTTGGCCTATAGAGTCCATAGATTTTCTTCCTGCAGAGTCTGTAGATTTTTGAGAAGCTTGAAAAATGAGGAACTTGAATGCTTAGAAAAAAATTTGAGAAGGGAAGAGATTATTTTGGTCTGAGGAACAAAAATAGTTCACATGTTGTCCCAAAAAATGATAAGTGTATTTTTTGGGGACAACAGACTGCTCCCTTGAAAAACAACTATCAAGAGTATTAAACAAATCTAATAAGCTTAGACCACTCCCTTAAAGGATGGATAAGTTAACTTTTTCAAAAGTAGAGCCATTTCTTCAAAGCTTGCCACATTGATTAACTTCCCATATATAGCAATAAAGCAAATGACCCACTATCACAACAAAATCTAAATCTACACTCAGCTCTCAAGTAGCATAATAAGTTAGAATTTACAATCGGCTTTCACATGTAGACTTTTTGCATTGATCAGTATACATCTAGCATACAACATGTACTTGTCTATTACCATTCTTAGGATACCTATAGAATGGTAAAATTAATTCACATAAGGCTATCATAAATACCACCCATTACCCTTCACACCACCTGTAACCCATCTTCCCTTTAGACTATTTTTAAATTAGGGGACTTAGAGCTTACTTGACACCTTGTGATTAAGAATTTTCTTTATCAACTTATGAATGCTCATGGGCAACATTTAAAGGACTTATATTCATTAAGCTAATCCTACTTCATGTTTATTTTTAGTCCTTATCAAAAACAAAATATCATTCCCTATTCTTATCTTAATGTGCTTGATTGATGTTTTCATCAAAACTTTTACCATCCAATATTAAAACAACAATAATCATTCTTTTTACATTAAGCAAGACTAAAATAATCATAACCATAACCATAAATTTATAAGTATCCACACAACCTTAATCATGATAACATTTTACCAATGACATCAAACACATTTTGTACATGTTTATAACAAATTGTGTAATATTTTATTTTGGGTGTGAGGAGTAACATGACATATACAAAGTTATCAGACTATCGACACTTCATCTAAGGCCCTGCATACATTATTTTATTACCTAAGCATTAAGATGATTATCTGGTGACTCTAGATTTGTGTTCAACCATCCTTCTACTTGATTTCTCTTTGAACTAACATTCCATATCTTACTAGTTTTTAAAAGGTGTACTATATTCTCCTCTTTCACATTCATCTCCACAAGCAAGAATCATATTATGAATTAGGTCTTTCACCCTACTCACCTATCATAGCCATTGCATCCCTTCACTTTGGTTGTTCCACTTGTATAGGTCCCATCGGGTGTGCCAACATATTTCTATCTAATTTTTGCTTTTTTTTATAACTGTTAAAAGAATAAACTAGTTAAGAAGGGTGTGTAGAAGAATACTTATTGAATGCACACATGTTGAATCCATAATTTGTGATAATTATTCTTTGGTTAGGGAAGAATGACGTACAATAAAAAAATACTATCACAAAACTTGTTGGTTAGATAAGTAATTGGGTGGATTGACTAGTGTGAGCTAGATCCTATAAGTAAAAGCTTTCTAAGACGCTGTCAATCCACTTGCTTTTAACACTTAAGTTTATTAATTAAAAAAAAAATTATTTGAAATAAAAAATAACTAAAATTAAAAATAAGTAAATAACATTAAATAACTAAATTAAGACAAGAAAGTTATGTAATTTTAAAACAATGACTAAATAAAGCAACTAATGCTGAAAATTAGTCAAAGTAAGGTTATGTTTTTGGTTTGGCAATTTAATAAGGGATTAAAGAAAATTGGTTTAGTTAGTTGATAAATGGTAAAGGAAATAAAAAGTTAAAGGTTTAAATTGGATAAATGGGTGAATGATTGATGAGGAAAGAAGGTACATAGTTAAGATGACAAAGGGGGAAGAGGACAAGGGGATAAAAGTGGCAAAAGTGTAAATATATAAAAGATGGCAAGGGAAAAAATAGATTTAGATAATAAAATGACAAAAAGAGAAAATAAATAAGTGGTGATGAATATATTAAAAATACAAGGGGATGATAAAATGAAATTGAATAAACAAAATCAAATTTTACCTTCCAAGCTTCAAGAAGAATGTTGTTGTTGTTGAAGATGTCTTGAGGTAATTTTTTAAGAGCTTCATTACTTTGAATTATTTTTGTCTAAGATGTGGGTGACCTAAAAAATTATTAGATCCTTCAAATACCTACAAAAAAATCCTAATAACCAAATACTAACTTCCAACTTCACCTTAGGTGAAGGAAAGGTGGGTATTTATGGCATTTGTTGTCAAGAACCATGCCAAAAGAGAGAATAGTAGAGCTATGTCACCAGTTTCCATATGGTATATGAATAAGTCAAAATATGAGGATGGTGGGATTATGAATTTGATCATGGGGCTCCCATTTGGGTTGTTGTGTCTCTCAATTTGCACATGAGTCCAATTTTGAATGAGAATCATGTACATGGGCTTAAATTAGGCCAAAGATTTTTCACCACCCTTTTTTATCTTCATCCAAGTACTTAAAGAGATGACACATAAAATTTGGTGCCATTTTCCATATGGTGCATGAATGAGTCAATATATTAGGTTGATGAAATTCCCACCCTGATCATGGGTATTCCATTTGGGTTGGTGTGTCTTCCAACTTACACAGGAATGTAATTTTTAATGGGAATCATGCACATGGGTCTAAATGAGGCCAAATATTTTTCACCGCCCTTTCTTATCTTCATCCAAGCACTTAAAGATATATAACACAAAATTTGTTCCCATTTTCTATGCGGGTGCATGAATGAATCAAAATATGAGAGTGGTGGGATTCCCACCTTGATCATGGGTCTCTCATTTAGGTTAAAAACTAAAAAATGGGTGTCCTTTGCATTTTCCAAAGCACGAATGAGGTAGGTATCTCATTTTTAAGGCCACTTTAATTTTTTAATGAAAAATACATGTTTAATGATGGCATCTTAAGGAGAAATTCACCGTATTTCAATGGGGGACCCTTGTGATGCTTAATTAAAGTTATTAAGCACTTTGGAAAAGGGTCCATATTAAGCCACATCACTTCTAAGACATGTCACTTGCCATGTCAACTCCTAAATCACCTTATATGTCACTTGTCATGTCCTAGTCAATGTCACTTGCCATGTCATATGCCATGTCACTTATCATGTCATATGCCATGTCACTTATCATGTCATCATGAATAGTGATAGTGGATCCCATAATGAATAGTGATTGTGAATAGTACATTCAAATAGTAATTTTAAATAGTAATTTTGAATAGTACTATTTGACTAGGAGAATAGTGATTTGATTAGGTTAATGGGGGTTGGTTAAGGGTTAAGAAGGTTTAGGGGGTCCTGAGGCATTTAGTCATCTAAAACGTTAAGTGTGCAGTTTTCTAGTGTCTACAATTGTTCTAGTCTTTTTCATAGATTTTGAAGAAATGCAAGTTTAGTTATTATGGTCATGTGGGTTCCTAATGGATTTAAAGAAATAATATGATTTTGAATTTATAAATTTTGAAAAATGACTAAAATCAAGATTCATAGGGTTTAATTAATTGAGAGTGAGGCTAATTAAAATGTTTATTCACTTTATCACATAAAAATTCAACAATGCATTTTTTAATAGAAAAGATCATCAAATTGAAATAAAATAATAATAGTAAATTACATTCAAACCCATACCAGAGACATTGGAACCTCCAACCTAGGAGTGGTATATTATTCATAACAATCAATTACTGATTTGATTTTTAGGTGCTTTCTTATTGATAACAATGTTATGGAAGCATCCTTCTTATCATTTCCATAATCTCAAAGGTAAAAGCTTATTTATTCCCATGTTAATGACCTTTTGGTTTTATCATCAATGGTTGAAATATGTAGAGATCTATAATGGATGAGCTGATTCTTAGATCCAACTATCACCAATCTCAAGTTTCATTATAGACAATATGGTCATGATTAATCATTTCATAGTTGATTTTCTCTATTAGTGAGAGAAAATCTTGATGCTCTATTACAATTATACTCTATAAGATGCTCCAAATGATCAAAATCTTGATACATATGGCAAGTAGCTTGATTTTCAACCTCTTTATACCTATCATCAACAACATATATGTTCTACTCTTTAGTAGTGATTACCCTCATGATTTAATTATTCAATTATATGCCAACTAGATCAAAAGGAAGGTTGTCTAGGAGTGAGAGATCTTCAATTTTAAACTCCAAAACTTCTTATTGATGTGGAAAACCAAGATCAATGTTTTTTATTTCCATTTCATTAATATTAAATTATGATATAGGTGTTATACTGATGAAAATGAGTTTTTTAACTTCATAAATCAGCTTTCAAAATGTAGGAATAGTAGTGAATGATATATGTGTTTTAGAGGCATATAATTCATCTTCTTTGTCTAGATACTATAATTATTCTATTTCTTCTACAAGCTAGTTACAAGATTTTTTTTTCTTATGTAGGGAGGTCCTTGATACCCTAAATTTCATCATCAAACTCATCCTCATCACTGTTCTCCTCAATTGGTTCATTCCTAATTAATGGAACATTCTAGATCGATGTGATGACTTTAGCATTTGTCTCATTTCCATATCTATAAACCCCAAATTTTAAAATTTATAACATGGTATCATAAGTAAAACCATGCATTTATTTTTTTAATACTCTTAAAAAACATAAAATTTATCAATAATAATATCAAAAGATAATTGATCACTAAAAGAAGTTGATAAAGGCTTCTAACTAAATACTAAATTAACATAGTTGTATGTGTTAAATGAAGTAAGAGGGTTATCATTTATCCATAGGAGATATGATTAATTATATATTGGAGTAAACAATTCATCATAGGTTAAAATTGGTCCATGGGTTGACTTGTATGATAGTGAATCGAAGTATTTTGGGTGTAAATCCCTACATATCCTAACAAATAAAAGAGGTTAGCACCATGACCATTCAATATTTATTATTATTCAATAGCATAATATTTTTGATAATTTATTACTAAAAATGTGACACCATATTTGTTTCCTATAGATAATCATGGAATTTGATGGATCCAACATTTTCACATAGATCTCGATAGTAACCAATTCAATATTTAGAAATAGGTCTTTTAACCTCCTATATAACTAGTGCAATCAAATGTTGAATTATCTCATGGGTTCATTAGGATCACTAAGGGCTTATAAAATTGATATTACAAAGAATTAAGGTAGATAGGATAGATAAAATGGTTAACAAATATGTTTTCAAAGGTAACCCATAAGGTAATACACCAATCTAATAAGTCAAGGTACCAATAGTAAGTAACCTTATCCAAAGAGTAAGGAAAAAAATGACATGTAATCTTTTCATGTTAGATTTGAGTCTAGATAATGGCATTCTTTAATTCCTTAATGTGTTTTTATGTAGTTTGAATCACACCATGGCTCTATTTATGACATAATTTATCATTATTGTTAGAAAAATCATGAGATGACCCTAGAATGCTCACAAGGTAGCCACATCCATCAATACAATAAAAATCCATTGGTTGGTTCAAAATTAATTTTTTCAGTCTTAGATCCTAGATTCTCATTCTGGATAATGCCTCTAAAACCCAAAGTTCAAGGATTTTGTTTAATTTTAGATCAGGTTCTCCTAATTCTAGTTTGCATATGTATATTTTTAAACATTCAAAAATATGGGGAAATCATAAATGATGGGCATAAAGATCCATAATTGAATGTTAGATTTAAAAATTATGAATATGCCCTTATTTTATCTCCAATTTATTTATGTGTATTTAAAGAATGCAATGAGGTGGGGAAAATATAAACAATGGATCAAAATCTCCCAAAATAATGATAGGTTAAAATAATCCAATTCAAGACCTCATTCTAGTGTTAGTCTATTAATGTGCATTTACAACAACCATCAAGGTGGGAAAATCATAAAGGAGAGGTCAACATACCCAAAATAAATAAAAATTTAAAATACTATTATTCAGGCCCTCCTTCTAGAATCAAATCTATTGATGTGTCTTTCAAGCACACAATGGGGTGGGAAAGCATAAAAGTGGTGCCAAAAGATCCAAAACAAATGATAGATTAAAATGTTATAATTCAAGCTCTCCTTCTAACATGAATTTTTTGATAGGTCATTAAACATAACAACTCTAAGAGTGGATGGGTCCTTCAAGTATTTTTATGTATTTTATGGGAATGCAATTTAGTTATTTTGGTTATATTATTTTTGAGTGGATTTCAGGAAACAATATGATTGTTCATTTATGGATTTTATCAAATAATTATAATCAACATTTACGAGTATTAAATATTCATTAAATACATTAAACATTCAATAATGAATTTTTAATAATGTAAAATCTCATGAAATCAAGTTAAAATGATAATAGCAGATTATATTCCAACCCTAATCTAACCCTACTTAATATATAGAATTAAAAATCTACAAAAGAGAGGGAAAAGGAAATAAAATCCTATAATAATGAAGGAAATTTCAATTCTTTCAATCAAATGCACCCAAAAACACATCCTATTGCCTATCCAACATGTGAAAAAACACCAATAGAGCTAATTCAAGAGTCTTAGGAACACATGCTATAAAGAAGAAGAAATAAAATAATCATTTATCTACACAAATTTCAAATAAATAATTGCATAATCTTCTAATGATCAATATATTGTTTTTCATTTCAAAGTTATGGAAATTACAATCATTTGAATATAAATTATGATATAATAATGGTAGGGGAAAAGAGATGGGGTTAGAGATCAAATTAAAAATGAAAAACATGAATGACTAGTCGATAATGTCTCCAAGGATGAAAAATGAGGTAGTCCTTGAAAGGGCTTTAAATCAATAATTTATAGTGATATTTTCCCTCCAAAAAGGTCATTGACTTTATTTCTCCAAAATCTCTCCACTTTCCCTCGAATTTTCTCTGTCTCTTTAAAATAAAAAAGAAATAAGTTATATATTTCAATTAAAAGCTCATTTTAGTAAGTAATGCATGAAAATGTGAACATATTTTACCACAACCAAAATTTCATAAAATTGATAAGACCAAAATGATTGGGCTAGAATGAGCTTTCTAAAAATGTAAGATATTAAAAAAAATTGCCTCTCATAACTAAAAAATGGAGGCTAGGATATCAATAAATAACTAACTTAGACTAAAAAATGGCCTTCCATGTGTAACAAAGCTTTTGGGAGGCACAAATGAGTTTAAAATTGCACTATTTCAAATTTTAGAATTCTTAGTGCTAATTAGGATTCTTACCCTTGATTAATATTGGGGTCAACTTTTTATGGCTTCACAACCCTGTTTAGAGGGTTTAAATATTGAATAGTATTAATTTATGAATTTGGGGGGAGGGGGGGTAGAAGCCAAGACCTAATTAGGCTTGGGATCCTGGACTAGAAATGATTTTAATTAGACTAGAGGCTCTCCATTTTGTCAAGGATTTTATGCCAACATAGAATTTATAGTGGGTGGGATGGGCCCTCAAGCCTAATTAGGTTTAAGGGCCCAATATGAACAGTGAAACTTGTTGGGGATAGTCCTTGACCTAATTTGGACTATATTCCTGATTACAACTATGATGGAGCCCAAAAATTACAATAAACATAATCAAGCTTTCAACTTGGAACAATAATTAAAAACTCACTGCCAAAATGAATAGATCTAATTGGGATTTTCAATCCTAAATATAACTATGAGACCCCCTCTTATGAATACAATACCTAATCAAAGATTTATTTCTAATTATAATTACTAGACTTAAACCTCACCAACTTACACCTAATCATAATTTTAGGCCTGTTTACATTTATTAGATCTAAAATATGTTGGATAAGACTAAATAAAAGGAAAAATCTTGGATAAAATAGATCATGCAAAATTTAATCCCAAAGAACTAATGATGGGTTGAAATCCCAATTGGATCTAAAAACATAGATTTTTTTTAACATGTTGAAAATATGAAATTTTCTTGCATGAGGTTCATCATCATAATGTTATATGTTTTGAAGGCCAATTTTATGTGTAATTTAAAATTACCCCCTCCAGTATCTTGATAGATCATAAAGAGCAAGATTTTCTAAGGTAAACTAGGAGGTTAAGGCTCTACTTTCATGTTAAATGTTTTTATGAGATTTTCTTATATGGATGTCGTCTTTCCAAAATAGGTGATTTTAAAACCTAATTCAAATTGAGACAACCCACCAAGAGAGCTTTAGAGTGCTAAGACCAACTAATCATGAATCTAAGCAAGAGCCAAACAAGAGGTAAAAAATTGGTTCCAACATTCTTAAAGAATTATGGCATATTGTGCAAGGAAAAATAATTATAACATAAAAAAGGAGTCATATTAATGTTTTTCCAATTCGTCCTTGATTTAGAATCCATTAATGATAATACAATACCTATCATTTATCTTCTAAACTATCCCACTTAATAGAGGAGATTTAGAACAATTCAAATATTTTCACTCTTCTTCATTTTCTCAATTATTATAATTGATATTTTATTCCTCTTGATTGCCATCATTGATACTATCATCCAAATAATAATTTTAATGATAATCATGAAAAACATTCAAAAATAAACTGTATACCATATATTTCATTAAAACACCCTTTTTTTTAGAACTTCTTTAGGAAGAGTTCAAGAATGTTGTATTTGTTTCCTCTAACAATGGAACATTTCATTCAATATTTTTCTCAATATGTTTAATTTAAATATTTATAATATTATAATATGATGAATGTCATCATTAGTATGGCATGGGAACTTGTATTTTATACTTCATTTTTTTAAACATAAATGTGTGTCAACATGAATAATTTTACATTTGGTTTTAGATGCCTAGATATCAATTTAAAATTATTGTAATAGTCATACATATTAATTAAAAATGTGAATATAAACATAATAATTCAACTCATAATTTAATGTCAACATCACTTGAAATCAAGACTACATGCAAACATTTGGTGTACCTCAAACAAATTACTGTCATGTGGAGGTTTTATTCCAACATGTCTTTATATAGTTATTTTTCTACTTTGTCCATTAGCTTAATAAAATTGTGATGAATATTACTATACATAGAAAGCAAAAAACCAAAAATTTTAAAATATATAGATATTTATTAAAATAAAAATTATTTGTACACTTTTAAAATTTCATAAAAATAAATTATTATTACATAACTATTGAAGTGAGGAATGATTACTCATTGATTAGCATGATCTATTACTAGGAGATGAATCTAGATTAATTTTAGAATAAATTTGTACATGTGATGAATAAGGGATTAATATATGTGATGTCTTATAAGTACTTGAAAATGATATACTATCTATTACAAAAACTATTATTTTGTTAACCAATTATTTTTATGTAGGCTATGTTGGCTTGTGGTTGTCTAAATATAATTTCATTTTATTAAAATTGGAAAAAAAAACTTGAAAATTTAGTAGAGTTGATGTTTCTTATCCATCTTCTATTAAAATAACAAAAAATAATATTGTACATTCTAAATAAAAGAATATATAGATATATTATAATATAATATGTAGATGGTAGGCTTTATAGTGCCTAGAAATAGGGTAACTACTTTTTATATGTATTATAGACACCCATTTTTTGTTTAGGTCACATAATTATGGTTTATTTTTCAAGCCTTCATGCATTTAGATCATTGGTTTTCATTTGATTATTTATTATACACTTTCCATTCACATTATACACCTAATAGTCTAGATTCATTTATATTTCCTCATGATTAACATTAGATTTATTAGTTGTTTTCCATCAAATCCATCTAGTCATCCTAAAACTCATTTGTATATTTGTTTTATGAACTTCCTGCATTGACTATTTTTGGAGTCATTCTAAAAGTGTCACAACAGATTTTTAGGCTAGTGCAAAATTTTTTAGTTTGCATGTTTCTACATTATTCCACCATGCATTAAAATATTTAGACCATTTAGAGTTACCTTGTAAAGTTGGATTTAAGTAACCTTAAAATTTATTTTATTAAAATTAGAACCCTTAAAGTAATATTAATGTGACATGTGGGAGGCATCTCTAGATGGTGACTGTAACGTGTCTTTTGAAAGCTTAAATTTAGAAAGAGATGTTAGGTTGACTTAACTATCAACTTAGGGATATTTTTATAGTTACATTAGGTTGTCTTAAGGGGATGACATTGGGATGAATTAAAATGAAGCATTAGGGTGACTTTGGATCTGATGTTGAGTATATTTTAAATATGGCATTTGGATGACATAAATGGGAAGTTTAGTTGGGAAGTATTTGATAATTTATGTCAATATTATTGGGGTGACATTAGGATGTATTTATTGATGACTTTTATTGGACATAATTAACTAATTTTTTTAGCCTTTAGGGGATGATGTAGGGTGTTTCTTAATGTGACTTTGTTTCCATGTTGACCTATAATTACTCTATGACTTAAGGTCATCTTTAATAAAATTATAACCTAGTGTAATTTTAGACTTTATATGCTGAAATTTAGTGACCCTTACAAACAATCAATAAATTAGATGGATGAAACACATAATATTGGATTATTAAGCATCCTAAACATAATTAATTAAAAAAATAATGTAATTTCAAAATTGATATATGCTAATTGAGTGGCTCATGCAACAAATTACTTGATCTCATTGCATGGTGCACACAAATAGGCCATATTAATCCTTCTAAACATAATTATGAAAAATTAATGTACTTTCATTATATTTATTCCCTAATTGTGTTCCATGTGCAATTAATTAATTTATATATTTAATGGATCACTCAATTAGGTCATGTCCATCCCCATAAATATATTTACAATAATCTAATATAATTTTAACTAATTTTTCATAATTGAGTGCCCCATGAAAACAATCACTAAATTGGTTAAATGGGGCACATAATTAAGGCATAAAGAACCCCTTAAATAATTTTATGATATTTAATATCATTTCATCCTTGATTTCCCTAATTGAGTTACTCATGCAACCAATAGATCCATTTTCTATATAGACTAAAACACTCTGTCAAGGCATAACAAACCCCGTAAACATATTTACAATAATCTAATGTGATTTGGGTCTTGATATGCTTAAATTGTGACAACTTAATGTGATTTTAGACTTGGTATGCCCTAATAATTAAATATTAATTAATTTAACCCAATTTTAACTACACAAAATTAATTATGCAAACCTAAAGTATGTTAATTTAATTACAACAACCTAATATGTTTTGGGACTTAATTTGGCCTGATGGTAACAAGATAATGTGATATTACATAATTATGAGAACCTAATGTGATATGCCCTAATTTTGAAAGCCTAATGTATGTCTTGATTGAGCACCCATTCAACCAATAACTTGATTTGTTTATTGAGGTACTAAATTGTAAAAAATCAAACCACATAATCATAATTGTGTAAACTTAATGTGATTTGGGCCCTAATTTACACTAATTGACTACCCCATTCAACTAACCACTAGATTAATCAATTGCAAGACTTAATCAAATTAAATATAACCCTATAATCCTAATTATAAAAAACTAATGTCATTTGGGCCCCTTACTGATACACACTAAAGAAATAAATAATCTTATTTGAAAATAAAATTTAAATAAGTAAATTAATATTTTTATTAAAAATTAGGTTAAATTTTAAATTAATTTCTTTTAAAAGAAAAATATGGACAATCTGAATTTATTAATGATATTTTTCTATGCAGGATGTACCACTAAGTCATCATCTCTATTCAAAATATGATAGTGCTCACTTATTTAAAAAAATTGTCATAGTTTTTATTTGATTAGGTAAAAGGTCACAGGTTTTAATGGTGACATTAGTTATTACAAAGGAGAGAAGGATATAATATTTATGATAATATGGGATGCCTCCACTAATAGTAATCAAGAAAGTAAAACAACCAAGAAAATAACATGTCAAGGGACTAAAACCAAACACAATCGAGCAGTCAAAACTATTATCTTGAAGCAACCCTATTACACTCAGGAAAAGTTCCATGAAAGTTATGCCAAGTGTAGCTTATCCATGAGATGTTCAGAATATCCTTTTTGAGATAGAGCCCTCTTCAGCCAAAGGTCATGCATGACAGTCAATTTTTATGCCTTTCTTGATTTTCTACACTTTAGTCCACTTCGCCTTTTCTTCAATAGTATTTTGTTAGACGTGTACAATGAGTTTGAATATGTTCAAGGGTTATGATTTATCATTTGAAATAATAATTATTATATTGACTTAAGGTTCTAACCTTGTAAAATTGGTTTCAATCTCTAGTTTCATTTCCTTAGAGATATATTGTACATGGGTTTTTGGAACAAAGTACAAATCCCTCCTCTTAAAATCCACACCATTCACATCTTGGTTGGGATCATCTTCAAGGGATGGGGTTGAAACCAAAATGTCTTTTGGCATATAAAAAATGTCCTTTTATGAATCACTACTCTGACTATCAATTCTAAACATAATATGCTCAAGGAAAGAAGCATTCTACTAATAAACCCCCTTATTTCACTTAACAAACTCACATGTTGAGGCTAAATGCCCTATTCCAAAATAGTTTCTATAGTAAAAAATAAAATTTCCATAATCAAGGGATTATTTCTAGACCCAATCTTGGACATTTAAATCCACACACTCCAAGAGATCTTCAAAGACCTTGAAGATAAACAAAATGTTTGAAAAATTAGAATGATAAATAGATTAAATATTGGAATCCATTACAACATATTGACCCAAAGTGTTCCCAATGGCTTTGAGATAGTCATCTACCAAAAGTTATATGAGAAGTAAAGGTAGTCTCACCCAAATGGGTTTGTTGTTAAAAACCTCTATAAGGGGTCAAAAGAAGGGTACCCTGAGTTAAACATTTGAATGATCTACGCCCAATACTATGACGAGTCTTGAAACACTATATTTTTATCATCTAATAGATCAAAAATGACAATAAATAAACCCCTGGTGTAGGGGTAGATGCTGATATTACCTTTCATCAATAGTTTCTATTTCTTCATAATCCAGTTGTGTAGAGATGGAAGAGAAGGCCAAAGGTTGAAAAATAGATAGGTCGCTCCATGAGATGAAAATACCTGCTCATATTCTCAAAACTCCTTTAATTGTTCTACTTTAAGGTTAATCACATGTATAACCTTGATAGGATCTAGTGGCTTTACAGTTTTCTTGTTTCTAGATACTACCTCAGCGTAGGAAGGATGCCGAGGGTCATCCCTTGTATTATTTTTAGTTTTATGATCTACCCCTTTAGTAGTGCGAATTGGTTATGACCTTTTTACAAAGGACCATTGTCCACCTTCACCAAAAACATGCTCTCTATCTTCATCACTAGACACAGATCTATCATCTACTATTGCTAAAATGGATTGTAAACTCCTATCACTATTATGTTGTTCAAATAGTAGTTTCTATTTTAAATAGTGGTTTTCGATGACAATGAAATTGGGGAAAGAGGCAAACCCATAGCCACCACTTTTCATTTTAAAAAAGACATCCATAATGGAAAATAAGGTTGACTTTAGACAAAAAGCATCAAACCCTGACGTTTCTTCATTCAAGAGAGATTTGACCACTTTGACCACTTCTTTCTCATGTGGTGGCCAACTTATTCATGGAAAATTTTGAAGAAAATGCTCTTTATTCCTTTCCTTTTAATATTAGGCTAGAGAAAAAGTATTTAAACAAAACTAGTTTGTAATAGCAATATAGTAAAGATAGTTTGGAAGACCTTGAATCCTATCTAAACAATCTAGTGCCAAGTATAAAATTCATTAAGAAGATTGAAGGAAAAAGGAGCCTACCCTTCTTTGAAGTCCTTATTCTCTTTAAATAGACAAGTTTCTTGCTAGAAAGGTTTTATAAAAATTCACCCACAGATACTTCTATTTGCATGCTTCTTCAAATTATCATATGGCATAAGAATTAGGGGTGTTAAAGACCCTAACCACTAGAGTTATCAAGATTTACGATGAGAACAAATTTGATAAAAGAAATTGAACATTTAAAAAGGCGTTTCAAGAGGAATGGTTATGGATGTATACAATTTTTTAAGCTAATTTTTAAGCTATGGATAGTCTTGGCAGACGACATAATAGGGAACATTCGACCAGGAACCTGGTATGTTGAAACTAAACCAGACTAACTCAAATGTTTTTGTGGTACCTCTAAGCTGTTGATGATCTCGAACTCTTAGGCTATCTTTTGGGGATTTTGTGATTATAAATAAATAAAGCGAATTTTCTAAAATATAAGTCTCTGTTAGCGTTTCGAGTATCTAAAAGGGCACCATTTGTTGATACCGGATGAGAAGCTTTAGCACGTTTTACTTAAGCTCACCTGGCTACTTTGTTAACGTTCGATAAAGTTAAATCTGTTGAGGTTAGTTAAAAGCTGATTTAATTCAGTTAGAAACATTCTTTCCTATGGTAATAAATATTATATTAAAACAATGAAAGTCGCAATTCAAGCAAACACCTTGTGCGTCCACTTGCTTCTTGTCTTTAATTCATGAGTATGCCTGTCACTTCCCGTTGAACTCTGTATGAAAGGATTCTTCGTACCTGTAACTTTGTGTATTATACTAAATTTACTGTGTTTTCTGGCATATGTCGAAAACCGCAAACATCTCTGGACATCATATATGCACTAACTTTATGTATTATCCTTTAAGAAAACTCAAAGCAATTGAATATCACTCATATGAGAGACCAGTTCAAGATATTCACGGCACAATTTTTACCTCAAAATTGACGGCCGATAAAGTATAAAGTAGCAAGACACTATATATTTTATATTATATATATATATATATATATACTATCTAATTAATATATATATATGTATAAATAATACAATGCATATTAATATACAGGAGGCAGCCTTGACAGGGAGCAGGAGGCTTGAACCCGGGGTCACAAGCTGATGGTCCCCCGACCTTAGCATTACACCCCGGCACGTGGCCTAGTTATCGTATAATTTTACACTTTCGTTGTTTCTTTATCTTTAAGCCCTGGACAGTCAAAAGGAATATAGTGTTTTATTCTCAACTCACCAGCAATTTAGTCTTACAATATATTTGTCAATTACAAATGTAAGTAAAAATATTCAATTAGTGTTCAAATGAAAAGAAATTCTTTAAGAAATGACTATTATGCAAACTTAAATATACATAAAGTTCTCTTGCAACATGTACGAAACTACTATTTGAGTTGAGAATAATGAGGAGTAAGTGTATTTCATTTAGGAAGAGCTTAACTGGTAAGCACAAACGTTGGCTGATGTTACACGAACAGAAATGACAAAAACAATTAGGTAGCTGTCAACGTGTTATTCAATAAATAAAACTTGGATCAATAACATTACATGTGAATGTAGGCGAAGTGCTGAGGGCGACACATGAAAAATGAGAGGTGCAGAAGCGGAATCTCAAAATCTGAGTGCTTAACAGTTTTGTTTTGTAAAATTTGACAGCGAACAGATCGTCAAAATGATTGTACGCACTAATTAAAATAAGTTCCTCATTCAGGGTTGCACATACCCTACCATAGCCTATCAAACTGTAAATAAAGGTTAGATGATCCAGAATGGAAGCATAGCAAACTGTGATACTAACTGGGAGAGGGAAACTTTTAGAAACTTAAAAAAGAGCAAGTATTGAAATATATTCTTTGAAATAAAACATGTCACAGTCCTAAATGGTGAGTAGTTTAGCCTAGCACCAAAAAAAATCTACATGGAATGATTTTTAATTATACAAAAATCCAATATAAACCAGATAATATAACTAGGAAGGTGCAGTGAAAAAATAGATTCAATCTAGACAAAATAAACTATGGTTTTGCTTGTTTCAATCAACCGTGATAGTTCAAGTTATTACTAGTGTTTCTTGGTAATGATAAAAAGATGTGATGATTGTATCAAGCTAATTAATCAAAACATATGAAAATAAATCCATGACCATCAGAATACTACTATAATTTATAGGAATTCAAAATTAAATGTAAATACACTTCCATACATTAGGTTTTTGTTAGAAACTGGAGTTAATTTCTCCACTCCCTGTTTAACTTCCCTCATTCATGCAGTTTGCATGATCAAATGTTTAAGTCATAGCGCAGTTTGCATAGAGAACTATCAATTTAACACTAGTTGATTTCCAGCATTGTTTGTTCTTCAATTCTATTTATATAGTTTCTGATCATAGGTTTTAGGATGCAGAATTAATAAGATTTAAAAGATCCTTCTTTTATGATTGTTGTAGCAATCTGAGTATGCGTTTGTTAGTTTCTTGTTATTTTTTTTATTTTCTTCTCTCTGCTCTCCTAAAAACTGGTATCAGAGCATAGTACTTCTAGTCTGCACATGATGTATTAAAGTATTTGGACAGATCATTGTGTGAGTATGACTAGCTGGTGCGCTCTACTATATGGTCAGATGTGTCAGGAGAAGAATTGAACAACTGAGTGGTGAGTGAAGCCACTAAAAAGAGCTAAGGCAAATTTTTTTGAGTTTTTATTCTAAAGCATTCAACCCAACTATAGGGTTCGAGTTGTCCAAAACCTCTAGGTTGTTGAGCAATAGAAAGGAGCCAGTGGTGTACAGCCAGCTGTGAAGCGTTGCCATGTAGCCAGTTTAAAAAGAAGCCCCTTTTTGAAACATTCCATTAGTGTTAGTCGAGGACTATGTAGACCCATGCACAAAGACCAACGAAGTCTATGATGAAATATCCATAAGCTTGTGAAATGATCGAAGAGGTTCCTGGTGAGCCCATGCATATAGACGAAGACAAGAAAGAAAAAAAGAAGAAGCATAGTGAAGAGGTGCACTTCAACCCTCATTTCATAGATGTTGTCACCCTTGGTCCCAGCCACATCCAGATTTTGTAAGCCATCGAAACACATTGGAGGATGGTGAATATAGACAAATTGTAGCCGCTGTTCATTTTGGTCTTTCAGCTTGAGACATGGCAACAAAAAACAACATTTCTCAGCTCCATATTCCCATTTTAATGGTATAATTATGATTTTTGGCCAATTAAAATGAAAACAATGTTTTTCTCACAAGTTGTTTAGGATCTGGTAGAAAATGGCTTTGTAGAACCATAGGATGAGGCTGCCCATCAGACATTAACTCGAGCACAAAAGGAAGAGATTAAAGAAAACAAGGAAAAGGATGCAAAAGAGCTATTCCTAATCCAATAGGCAATGGATGAATCCATTTTTTCTAGAGTTACAGTAACAGTGAGATCAAAGTCAGCAAGGAAAATCTTAGAGACCACCTATAAAGGTAATACAAAGGTGAAAGTAGCTAAATTGCAATATCGTAGGAGAAATTTTGAAAATTTGCAATTGAATGATTTAGATTCTATAGATCAGTTTTGGGTCATGTATTGAATGTTGTGAATCAAATTAGATATAATGGAGAAACAATAATAGATTATATAATCATTAAAAAAAATTAGGAGTTTACGTAGCAAATTTGATGCAATAGTTGTAGTTATTGAGGAAACCAAGGATTTGGAACAATTATCAGTAGATGAATTGATGGGATCTTTGTTAACACATGAATCCAAAATGAATAGGAATAACAATACTTCTTTTGAGAATGCTTTCAAGTCTCAGGTATCATTTGGTAGAGGAAGAGGAAGAGGAAGGTCAAACTTCAGAGGAAGAGGTAGAGGAAGAAATGGAAGGAACAATCAAGATCAAGGTGAAAACAATAATCAAAACTACAACAATAGACATGACAACAATCACTTCAAGCAAAATTCATAGAGGTTTGATAAATCTAACATTCACTGTTATTACTGCAAAAAATATGGACATTATGCAAGTGAATGCAAAAAGAAACAAGGAGATGTGGACAAGGAGAATACTAATTATACAAATGAATCTAATTCTAACTCTGGAAGATTATTCCTCACTTGTCATGTTGCTCAAGAAAATGCTAGAGATATTTGGTTTTTAGATAGTGGATGTAGTAACCATATGATAGGGAATAAATAATTATTTGCTAGTCTTGATGATTCCATAATATCTGAAGTGAAATTAGGAAATGATAATAAAGTGGATGTAATGGGTAAAGGAGTAATAAATGTTTTGGAAAAAAATGGTGAAAGAAGATTTATTCCTGATGTTTATTTTGTACCTAAACTAAAGCATAATCTTATGAGTGTTGGACAATTAGTATAGAAAGGTTATAGAGTATCTTTTATGGATAATGTTTGCACAATACTAGACAAATTTCCAAATGACAGGTTCATATAAAAAGTGGACATGTCCAAGAATCGGATGTTCCCTCTTCGAATTTAGTGCATCCAAGGAGAAGAGGAAGCCCACTTCAAAACCATGCATCTAGACCAGTCATTCCTATGGCATTTAAGGTGTGGACATTTAAGTTTTAGAGGTTTCAATTTGTTATAAAAGAAAAATATGGTGAAGGGATTACCACCAATAGAACATCCATGAAGTTCATGTGAGAGTTGCATTCTGGAAAAACAACATAGAGAGAGCTTTCTAGTAGGATCTTCATATAGAGCAAGGGTAATATTAGAGCTAATCCATAGTGATTTATGTGGACCAATGCAAACTCCATCATTTGGAGGTAGTTCTTACTTTCTAACCTTCATTGATGATTTTAGCAGAAAGACTTAGATATATTTTCTCAAAGGAAAGTCTGAAGCCTTTGGAAAATTTAAAGAATTCAAGGCTATGGTTGAAAAGCAGAGTGGCCTTTACATCAAGGTACTTAGAGGAGATAGAGGAGGTGATTATATATCTAATGAATTTAAATTTTTTTTTAGATATCATGGCATTAAAAAACAACTGACTAAAAGGTACACACCACAATAGAATGGTGTAGCAGAAAGGAAGAATAGAACAATCACGGAGATGGCTAAATGCATCTTGAAGGCCAAACATTTGTCAAATGAATATTAGGTAGAAGTAGTAGCATGTGAAGTATATATTCTGAATAGAAGCCCAATAAAGAGTGTCAAGGATCAAATTCCACAAGAATCTTGGAGTAGTAAGAAGCATAGTGTACATCATTTCAAAAATTTTGGTTGTATTGCATATTCTCTTATACCATCTAAATTGAGAAGAAAACTTGATGATAGAGGTGAGAAATGCATTTTTATTGGCTATAGTGAAGAATCAAAGGCTTATAGGTTGTATAACCCCATTTTAAAGAAATTGATTATTAGTAGAGATGTGGAATTTAGGGAAGAAGAAGCATGGGATGGAAGCATTGATAAAACCATCACAATTGGAGCACCAATTCCACAAAATGAAGAAGAATTTGAAGAACAAAATTTTTAAGGTGATCAATCCTCTCTACAAGCAAGAACAAGCACCCCAATAAGAACACCTAGGAGCTTAGCACAAGGTGAATCATTTGGTCATGCATGTCATCCTACTCCTAATTCCGAAGTAAGTGATGAATCAGATCAAACTCTTGCCACTTTAAGATCAAAACATAAAGGTAAGAAAATGAGAAACTTGAATGAGATTTATGATCAAGAAGAAGAGAAGTTTGATTTATGTTCAAATTTTTCCTTTTTCTCTCATGATCCTATGTATTAGGAAGAAGTAGTTAATGAGGAACATTGGATAAAAGCAATGGATGAAGAGATGAATGCCATTAAGAGAAACCAAACATGGGATCTAATTAATCTACTCGAAGGTAAGGATTGCATATGAGTCAAATGGGTTTAAAAGACCAAATCTGATGCAGAAGGAAAGGTTGACAAACACAAAGCAAGGTTAGCAGCAAAAGGTTTTACACAAGAACATGGAATTGATTATAATGAAACATTTGCTCCAGTTGCTAGACTTGACACTATTAGAATGGTTTTAGCAATCTCTGCACAAAATAATTGGAAATTATATCAAATGGATGTCAAATCAGCTCTCTTGAATGGTTTTCTAGATGAAGAAGTGTATGTGAAACAACCACCAGGTTATGAAGTGCGTGGACATGAAGAAAAAGTCTACAGATTGAAGAAGGCCCTCTATGGTCTCAAATAAGCACCAAGAGCATGGTATAGCAGGATTGATTCATACATGACAAACAATAGATTTAGTAGAAGCAATAGTGAGCATATATTGTACACAAAAGTCAACAAAGAAGATCAGATTGTGTGTTTGTATGTTGATGATTTGATTTTTTCTATAAATTTGTCTATAGACACATTTAAATCAGCAATGAAGAAAGAATTTGGAATGATAGATTTGGGATTAATGAAATATTTTTTGGGTATTGAAGTTATACAATTTGAGAAGGTAATTTTTATTTTTCAAACTAAATATGCAAAGGATGTGTTAAGGAGGTTTAAGATGTTGAATTGTAAATCAACACCTACATCAGTTGCCACAGGGACAAAAATTAGTAAAGAAGATAAAGGGTCTAATGTTGATTCTACAACATTCAAAAGACTAATTAGTAGTTTGATGTATCTTACAGCTACAAGTCTAGATATCATGTATGGGGTTAGATTAATTTTTAGATTCATGGAGTCACCAAAAGACTCACATTGGCAAGTTGGCAAAAGGATATTGAGATATGTGGTAGGAACAATAAAATATGGACTTCTATATTCCAAAACTAATGATTTTTGTTTGATTGGTTATACTGATATTGATTTTTTAGGTAGCATTGATGACATGAAGAGTACTTCTGGACATGCCTTTCTTTTTGGAATATGGGTGGTCACATGGGTATCCAAAAAGTAACCTATAGTGACACTTTCATTAGCTGAAGCAGAGTATGTAGAAGCCACATCAGTAGCATGTCAAGTAAATTGGATGAGGAGAGTATTGACAGATTTATTACAAGCACAAAAGAGTCAACACTAATCTTTTGTGACAACAAATCAACAATTGCATTGTCAATAAATCATGTTTTTCACAAAAGAAACAAGCACATTGATACAAGACTTCATTTTATTAGAGAGTTAGTAAACAATGGAGAAATTGATTTGGAGTTCTACAGATTTGAAGACCAATTGACAGATATATTCACAAAGGCATTAGCAAAAGAGAGTTTTGATTATCTAAGACAAAATTTAGACATTGTAAATGTTGAAGTAGTTAGTGGTATAAATTAAGGGGGAGTGTTAGAAACTAGAGTTAATTTCTCCATTTCCTATTTAACTTCCCTCATGCATGTATGTCATGTCCCCTTCTCAATTGACATGTTCTGAGTTCATGGTTAGCCTATTACGCGACCTTCGTAGGCTAATAAGATGGATAGAGGGTCATAATGGAGCTTGGCTCGACTTTGATTCACATGATTTCTTCATTTGATTTTCATTCAGGGTATTTCAGACACATTTGCCTGAGCTCCTACTTTTTAGGGATATTTGATATACAGCGGAGCGCCTTTATTATGGTATGGTTATGTGCGGAATCACTCCCTGATTCACTAGCTTCGATCGGTTCGTGGATCCGACATGTATTGAGGGAGATATTAATATTTGATTGATTTAATCAAATATTAATTATTTAGCCTATTTTTTAATTAGAAACCCTAATTCTAATTTAAGAAACCCTAATTAGGGCAAGCATATCTTTTGAGGGTATAAGGGTTTCTCATGGAGACCATTGTTCATTATGCTATTGAATATTGATATTGATTTTGAGAATTTCTTCTGTGAAGACTGAGCCTAGGGTTCAAGGATTCCATTTGCATTGGAGAACGTTCCCTCTTCAGTGTGTGCAATTAAGAGGCTGTGGAATATCAGCTGATATATTGCCAAAGTGAGAGATAGCTTCATCCAGAGGTTATCATAGAATTTCAAGTTTGAGAGATAACTTCACACAGAAGTTATCACAGATATTCCAGGTATTTATTGCTTTATGTTTTGATTCAATAAATTATACAGCTAGAGATCTACTGTGCTAGAGACATATATTTCAGATCAGGGGTTGAAAATAGGGAAGTTGTGCTTAATTTGCAGTCGTACAGAATCCGTACAGGTTCGTACAGATCAGTTCAGGAACTGACCTCGGCAGACAGAGGGTTCTCAGTGATCGACATCGGTCGACTGAAGACCGACGTCGGCAGAAATCCGACCGACAGAGACCGACGTCGGCGAGATATCGACCGACGACGGCGACTGTGTGTCGACATAGAAGGGCCGAGACTTTCCAGAATTCAATTTGCACTTCCAAATTTGCAAAGCCAGGGTTTTCAAGACTGTATTTTATATTTATATGCATAATAGAGGACTGCAATTATAATAGTTTAGAAGGACAAGTGATAAGATCTGTGATTTACTATTGGAAAAAACTATATTATTGTTATCATTCTGAATTTATTCAACAGAGATTATATCTTGGTTCAGATTTTTTGTGTTGCTATATTCCCTATTTGAAGGGGATATTACAGTGGTATCAGAGCTAAATCCTGCCAGCCTGAGGGTCTATAGATCTTATGCAGCCACAAGAGTTGGGACCACACAAGTATAACACACGCAGTCGAGCCTTGCTTGAAGGTATCCAGTTGTTAGATCAGAGACCGATCATCATGAGTGACAAACATGAGGGCAGCCCACCCAGGGGCCACAGGTATGATGCTGATCAGGCCACCAGAGAGTTTCAGCATGCTATGATGACAAGCCAACAGCAGATGGCTCAGACACTACAGGAACTTATGACCATGATAGAGAGAATGAATGCACCTGATGGACAGAACAGGGACCAAAGAGATGACAGGAGTGATACGGTTAATTAGAGACCACAACAGACTCACTCCAGAATAGCTGATAGACCTAAACGCCCGTCATTGGTTCAAGAAGAACCAAAGGCACCAGCAGAGGAGGAGGCAGGGAATTCTCCATTTGCAGATGTTTACATGGATGCAAATGATGAGTGGGACTTATTACCTCCTCATATTCAAGAGAGAACAACCTTTGATCGTTTTGTCAATTTGAGGAGAGAGCCCTATAGATTGGCTAGACAGGATAGGAGACCTAGAGTCCAATTCAGTGAGCTGCAGAAGGCTACTGGTAAGCTTTCTTTGACTAATTTTGACGACAGCGGTAAGATGACAGCTCAAGCTTGGGTTCATAAGCTTGACACCTTTTTGGCATTGAGACCAATGTCAGAGATAGATGCCATCAAATACACCACTTTGCACTTAGATGGAGTAGCACATGATTGGTGGTACCATGGTATGGTAACACTTCAGCATAATCAGGTAACAGAGTATCAAGACTTTGTGGATAGATTGGTTGAGCGGTTTGACAGGAGAGATCCCGAGGTTTACTTTCGAGATCTGGCACAGTTGAGACAAACAGGTAATTTGGAGTCCTTCATTGGTGAGTTTCAGAGATTGGCAGTCATGGTGCCCAATATTTCCGAGCGTAGATTGGTAGTTCTCTTCATGGAGGGATTGACAGAGCCATTGAGAGGGTGGATCAAAGCTTTTGATCCTCCTTCATTACAGGTAGCTATGAAGAAGGCACGTAGTATGGAGATGGCAGCCCCATCCCATAAATTTAACTTCAAAGGTACTTCTTCATCTAGAGACCATAAGTGCTCCAACACAGATACGGAGAGACCGGATTTTAACATAGATAAATCCGGAGTTAAAAATGATTCAAAGGCCAATCCAGTAGCACCACCTTTGGATCGTGAGGCGCTTAATGATCTATGCAGGAAGAAGCTTTGCTTCTACTGCAAAGGACCATATGATATCCATCACGATTGTCCTTTGAGGCCTAAGGGCAAGGCGAATCGTATGATGTGGATATATTATGAGGAGTCAGATTTTGAGGATTCCGAACAGCATAACAATGCTGAGGGGGCAGAGGCAGAGGCTTCAGGGCCTAATGCAGAGGCAGAGTTAGAGCTTCACCTACAGGAGGCCCGCATATCCAGCATACAGTCGGATGAGTCATTCAGACTCCGTGGAGTTTTGGCAGGGCAGAAGGTTATCACCCTTCTTGATACAGGAGCCACTCACAATTTCATAGATGCTAGATTTGTGAAGAAGCGTGGACTCACTACAAAAGGTTTTGAGGGCATCAGAGTTAAGGTAGCCGATGGTCACACTCTTAAGTGTGAACATATGATCAGAGACCTCCCATTGCGCTTGAACAACTATGAGTTCAAGGCTGATTATTATGTGGTAAACATGGGGGATATAGACTTAGTCTCGGGTATGAAGTGGATTCATTCATTTGAGGAAGTTACTCTTCGTCTCAAGGACATGGAGGTTCTCTTTAATGTTGATGAGACGACGCATATTCTTAAGGCAATACGGGGCAACAGCTTCAGATATATGTTTTTTCATCGGATGGAGGTACCTATACCACATAACATGATAGAGGATGATGACAAGAGCACATTGGCACCAACACAGGAGAGGTACGAGGATGAGCTTGGACTTGAGGTGAGTTCAGTTCAGGAGTTGTCACATGTGGTGAGGACTCAAATTTCTGTTACAGTCGGGTCACAGGTTGATGATGATATGACTATGTCTAGCCTTCACAATCCAGTTCTAGATATTATTCAGGTACGGAGTTTGCTTGCTGATTTTCATTTATGGATTGGATGTTGGAGTGCTTATCTTAGTACTAGAGATGATGTGACGCCATTACATGAGAGTTGGGATGGACATGGCATGGGGTTCGTGTTAATTGACAGTGGTGGAGATCCTAACTACATTTGGGATCCAGGTGGGTTGATTGATTTGTCATTCAGTGATTGCTTGAGGGCAAGCAATTCCAGGAGGGGCGGATTGTCATGTCCCCTTCTCAATTGACATGTTCTGAGTTCATGGTTAGCCTATTATGCGACCTTCGTAGGCTAATAAGATAGATAGAGGGTCATAATGGAGCTTGGCTCGACTTTGATTCACATGATTTCTTCATTTGATTTTCATTCAGGGTATTTCAGACACATTTGCCTGAGCTCCTACTTTTTAGGGATATTTGATATACAGCAGAGCGCCTTTATTATGGTATGGTTATGTGCGGAATCACTCCCTGATTCACTAGCTTCGATCGGTTCGTGGATCCGACATGTATTGAGGGAGATATTAATATTTGATTGATTTAATAAAATATTAATTATTTAGCCTATTTTTTAATTAGAAACCCTAATTCTAATTTAAGAAACCCTAATTAGGGCAAGCATATCTTTTGAGGGTATAAGGGTTTCTCATGGAGACCATTGTTCATTATGCTATTGAATATTGATATTGATTTTGAGAATTTCTTCTGTGAAGACTGAGCCTAGGGTTCAAGGATTCCATTTGCATTGGAGAACGTTCCCTCTTCAGTGTGTGCAATTAAGAGGCTGTGGAATATCAGCTGATATATTGCCAAAGTGAGATAGCTTCATCCAGAGGTTATCATAGAATTTCAGGTTTGAGAGATAACTTCACACAGAAGTTATCACAGATATTCCAGGTATTTATTGCTTTATGTTTTGATTCAATAAATTATACAGCTAGAGATCTACTGTGCTAGAGACATATATTTCAGATCAGGGGTTGAAAATAGGGAAGTTGTGCTTAATTTGCGACCGTACAGAATCCGTACAGGTTCGTACAGATCAGTTCAGGAACTGACCTCGGCAGACAGAGGGTTCTCAGTGACCGACATCGGTCGACTGAAGACCGACGTCGGCAGAAATCCGACTGACAGAGACCGACATCGGCGAGATATCGACCGATGACGGTGACTGTGTGTCGACACAGAAGGGCCGAGACTTTACAGAATTCAATTTGCACTTCCAGATTTGCAAAGCCAGGGTTTTCAAGATTGTATTTTATATTTATATGCATAATAGAGGACTGCAATTGTAATAGTTTAGAAGGACAAGTGATAAGATCTGTGATTTACTATTGGAAAAAAGTATATTATTGTTATCATTCTGAATTTATTCAACAGAGATTATATCTTGGTTCAGATTTTTTGTGTTGCTATATTCCCTGTTTGAAGGGGATATTACAATGTAGTTTGCATGATCAACTATTTAAGTCAGCGCAATTTGCATAGAGAACTATCAATTTAACACTAGTTGATTTCCATCTTTGTTTGTTCTTCGATTCTATTTGTGTAGTTTTCGATTGCAGGTTTTAGGATGCAGAATTAATAAGATTCAAAAGATCCCTCTTTTATGATTTTTGTAGCAATTTGAGTATGCGCTTGTTAGTTTCTTGTTATTTTTTTTATTTTCTTCTCTCTACTCTCCTACACTTTTCAATCTCAAATTGTTACGTCTACCAACCTCAAGTTTTTTATTCAACTCAAAAATCCCTGTTAATTTATTTTCCAAACATGATATAGCTTATAATGTTGTAGGCTTAATGGAGAGCAAAAAAGATAAAAGTTAAAATAAAAAATAAAAAGAAAGAAATTGGTTCAATGGTAAAAAATCAACAGCTTTCTATGGTTAAGATAGGACTTCCTTCGTTGGCCATTCTAAAACTCATTACAGATAGTGATTTAACATGATTTTGATATATTAGACAACCTTAAATAACATGTTATTTTACTAACCCTTGTTCCTGAGAGTGCAATGAAGCTTACACAATCATTTTAGTACATTTGGATCAAGCAGTTGGATGTGAATCTCTGCAAATAAAGAAAACCCCATAACTCTGGTATCTTTAGTAAATTTCATAAAACACAGAAAAATTAAATTTATTGAGAAGTTCCTATTGTTTACATTGTGCTCCAAGACAATGTTGAAATCGCACTTTTTAACGAAATATTGACAAAACCAAAGATTTGGATATAACATATGACTTTTGGAAGAAAATTTATTAATGAGTACCGTTGTGGAATTCAGATGAGCATAAGGATTGTGTTTGATGAGGGATCATTAGAATTGATTCTTTATGCTCAAGTCTGAGTTGATTTTACACTGAGACTCTTTTCATCTACCAAATTCTAGACCTTCTGATAAAGGGTTCTGCTCTCAAATTTATCCATATCTGACACCTGTCGTATAAAGGATAGCATATTTATATCATTTTGATAGGTTTTATCACATTTTCGCTAGACAATTCTTTCTTGAAACATATAATACCTTAGCATGTATGGTGTGAAATATTTTATCATTCATCGCTGAAGAAGTAGCACTAATTATATCAAGGCCATTATTTTCCGGTGTAAGTAGTAGATTAGACTGGACAATCTAGGACTTGATTGTGCAAGTTGAGATCAAAACACCTGACTAAATAGAATTTACTTTGACTTTAGGAAAAGTCTCAGATACCACAAAATAATGCACATCTTCACATATTTTTTATTTTCTCATCTCCTCTATCTTTTGAGTAAGCACTTTAACCCTTTATTGTAGATGCTTAATGTACTCTAATGTTTCAAATAGTTGTTCTACCATTGAATGTTTTCCCTGCACACAGATGAGCATAGAGAAATATATTACAAAGAATAGACTTACCATGGGACTAAACCCTAAGGGTTACAATTCAAATTTTTGAAAAAATTACATAATGGAACATACCATAATATATTCATGGGGCAGTAAGGATCTCAACAGAGACAAGAGTATCTTCATGTCTTTCCTTTTATTTCTTTCAACAAATTTGTGGATGTCTTTCTTACCAGTGACTGCAGCCTTATTGTGACCAGATTTATAGGTGTATTTAAGTTTTTTTTTTTCGTAATCAAACAAACCATAAATTTGGTGAAGGGAGGAAAAATTGTTGAAAAGTGATGCTCATGTGCAGTTCATTCAGTTCTATTTTTAGACTATTAGTGTATATTTAGTTTGCATGAACAATTTTATTGTGCAGCTATATTTAGAAAGTTAGTTAATTTTTAGTTAATATATTTTTTAGAAAAATTAAAGCCTTAGAAAGGCTAGAGTTAGTTTTAGTTGCTATTATATGCAAATTATTATTCAGATAAATTTAAAATATTTTATTCAATAACTAGAAAAACATGTTCACATGCAATTCTATTAATACATTGTAATTGATCTTTATTTTCAAGAAGATGAAGGAGAATGATTCTAATTTTTTGAAGAAAAAGTATATATTTTTTTTTCAACTCTTATCTCCTTTGTATTATGAATATTGCATATATTTGGCTATGATATAATTTTATTTAAAAATTCTACATTTGGTATCAGAGCAGGTATTTTTATTTTGGGTTAAAGATTTAGTAGTTGGAATTTTGCCAAAAAAATAATCATGTCAAATTCTAATTCCTTGCCCATTCCAGAATTTGATGGAAATGAGTATGATTATTAGTGTATCAAAATGATGACTTTTTTGATAGAAAAAGATTTGTGGGAGATTATTGAATTAGGTTATGTAGAGCCAGCTGATAGGAATGTCCTCACAGTAAATGACAAAATAACTAAGAAGGAGGCTAAGAAGAAGAATACTCAAGCCTTATTTCATATTCAAATAGCTCTAGATAAGAACCTATTTCCATGAATTTCAGTAGCAAATATAGTAGATGATGCTTGGAAGACTCTAAAATAAGCTTACCAAGGTAGTGATCAAGTCAAAGTTGTCAGGTTATAGACACTGAAGAGAGACTTCGAGAATTTAAATATGCAAGGAGCTGAAAGTGTGAGTACCTATTGCGTTAGAGTAAAAGATGTGGTCAATAAGATGGCTACACTTGGTGAAATTGTGAGCAATGAGGTTATGATCAAAAAGGTATTGAGGATTCTCACACCAAGGTGGAACCATGTTGCCATAATCATAAAAGAAAGCAAGAATTTGTCTACCCTTCAATTTGATTATCTAGTTGGATCTTTGATGTCTCATGAAAAAAGATTGAGAGATTCATTTGGAGAAAGTGATGAGAAAGCTTTTTCTTCAAAATTACAAATCACAAAGAATGAAGATGCCAAAGTAGCATCAAAATTAATCAAGGCCAAGGTAGAGGTCAAAATTAGAATTACTCAAGAGGAAATAGAGGTAGAGGTGGTTTTTGAGGAAGAGTTGGTTTCATAGGAAGAGGTAGAGGCTGATTTGATAAAATAAATATCCAGTGTTATCATTGTAACATGTATGGCCACTTTAATTATGAGTGTATATTAAAAGAAGGTAATAATAGTAAGAGCCTTCATTATGCTCAGGAAGGTGATGAGAATCGTCTAGATAATTTATTTTTATCTTATAACAAAGATGAAAATATTTGTAAAGATGTTTGGTATTTAGAATCGGGATGTTCTAACCACATGTCAGGGAATGAAAAACTTTTTTCTATAATGGATAAAAGTTTTAAATCCAAGATCAAAGTTGGTGATGACAAATCATTGGAGGTTGCTACAAAAGGAGCTATGGAAGTCCATACAAAAGAAGGTATGAAGAGTGTTAAAGACATTTATTACACTCCAAATTTAAAGCATAATTTGTTGAGTGTTAGATCATTATGTGAGAAGAATTATAAAGTTGTATTTGAAAATCAACAATGTATAATTTATGATAAGAATCAAGGAAATAGGGTGGTAACAGTTGTGCCTATGATAAAGAATAGGATGTTTCCATTGAAGTTTGGTGAACATAACAAGAACCTTGTCAATATGGCATATGAAGATACAAGTTGGTTGTGACATCTTAGGTATGGGCATTTAAATTTTCATAGTTTGAAGATTGTAACATCAAAAGCATTAGTTTCTGGTTTACCTAAGGTTGAAGAGCACAAGGAAGTTTGTGAAGGATGTGGTAAAGAAAAACATCCAAGAGAGATATTTCCAAAAGGCAATGCATGGATGGCCCATTATCAACTCTAGTAAGTAATTTCAAATATTTGTGGTCCTATGCAGACAAAGAGTTTGGGTAAGTCATCATATTTCATTACTTTTATTGATGATTACTCATGATAGTGTTGGGTTTATTTTTTGAAGACCAAAGGTCAAGATTTTGAGATATTCAAGAGGTTTAGAGCCCTTGTAGAAAATGACAAAGGGTGCCAAATCAAATTCTTAAGGACTGATCATGGAGGATAATTTTGTTCAAATGCCTTTCAAGGTTATTGTGATATGCATGGCATTAGAAAATAACTCACTACTGCATACACACCTTAACAAAATGGTGTAGCTAAAAGGAAGAATCGTACAGTGGTGGATATAGCATGAAGCATGCTACAAACAAAGGGATTAACTAATTCCTTTTGTGGAGATGCAGTTGCTATATCAGTATATATTCTCAATCGGAATCCCACTAGTGCACTTGACAGGATGACTCCGTATGAAGCCTAGTATGAGAAAAAGCCAAACATTAATTATTTCAAAGTTTTTGGTTGCTTAGCCTATCTTCATGTTCTTGATCAAAAGAGGCAAAAGTTAGATCCCAAAAGTGAGTCATGTATTTTTGTTGGATATAGTGAGGAAAGTAAGGCTTACAGGTTATATAATCGTCTCACTAATAAGCTTATTATGTCAAGAGATGTGTTTTTTGATGAAGGGGGAGTTTATGGTCATCAAAAAGGCCATATGGAGAAGTCAAAATCTATTTTAAATTAAGTTATTATGGATGATATTGATCATGGTCAACCCACCAATATTTCTATTCCAAGTGCTACAAATCCACCAAGTAACCCGTCATCTAGTTGTTCAATTCCAAGTGTAAGTTCAGATTCAAGTCCTAATTATGTAAGGAAGGTAAGAAGATTGAGTGGCATTTATCAAAGGATTTCAAATCAAGCACATGAAGAAAATCCAAGAGGTGAGACACTGAATTTTGCTTTACTTACCAAGGCTGATTTTGAACCATCATGTTTTGAAGAGGCATATACTGATGAGGTTTGGATGCATGAAATGCAAGAAGAGATGGATTCTATTCACAAGAATGAAACTTGGGAGCTTACAAAGCTTCCACATGACAAGAAGAAGATTGGTACAAAATGGGTCTACAAGACTAAGTGTAACAGTGATGGAAGTGTTGAAAGGCATAAGGTGATATTAGTTCCTAAAGGCTTCACATAAAAGTATGGCATTGATTATGAAGAGACATTTGCACTAGTAGCAAGACAAGAGACCATTAGAATGTTGATTTCATTAGCAGCTCAAAATAATTGTAGCATCCATCATATGGATGTGAAAAGTGCCTTCTTGAATGGGTACTTAGAAGAAGAAGTATATGTGGAATAGCTATAAGGTTTTCAAGTGCAAGGAAAATAAAATCATGTCTACAAGTTAAAGAAGGCTTTGTATGGCCTCAAACAAGCACCAAGAGCATGGTATGCTCAGATTGATTGATATTTTAATGAGTATATCTTTCGAAGAAGTACGAGTGAACCTACCCTTTAATACAAACAAGAAGTTAATGATATTTTGATTGTAATTTTGTATGTTGATGACTTGTTGTATATGGGTAGTAGTTCTATGATGAAGGATGAATTGAAAGTTTTCATGATGAATGAATTTGCAATGAAAGATTTAGGCCTTATGAAATATTTTTTAGAAATGGAGGTTTATCAAAGGGAGAATAAACTTTTCATTTGTCAAACAAATTATGCTAAAGATATGTTGAAGAAACTTGATATGGTTGATTGTAAACTAGTCTCCACTCTAGTTGCTCATGGAGTTGTGTTGTGTAGAGATGATGGTGCTGAAAGAGTTGATGAGACAATGTATAGAAGTGTTGTTGGAAGTTTAATGTTTCTAACTCATACAGGACCTGATATTGCTTATTCAGTTTCACTTATTTCAAGGTACATGATAGAGACATTAGAAATACATATGAAGGTAGCCAACACAATTTTGAGGTATGTGAAAGGCACTCTAGATTTTTGCCTTCATTACTACACTTCTAAAAAGTTCAATCTTGTCAGTTTTAGTGATTCTGATTAGGGAGGTAGTTTGGATGACTGAAAGTCAACATTTGGGAATTGTTTTTCTTTTGGTTATGGTTTGATTACTTGGAGCTCAAAGAAGCAAAGTATAGTTGCCCTTTATTCTACAAAAGCAGAGTATGTTGCAGTCACTTCAGGAGGGACACAAGCATTATGGCTTAGAAAACTTCTTGAAGAAATTGGAGAGATTCAAGTTCAGCCCACATTTATTTTTTGTGATAATATTAGTGCTATTAAATTGGCCAAGAATCCAGTACATCACAACAGGACAAAAGATTTTGATTTAAAGCATCATTTTATTTGAGATTTAGTGCAGATGAAGGTAGTAGAATTGAAAAACATCAACCCTAAAGAACAATTGGCAGATATCTTCATGAAACCAGTTGTAACAGATCAGTTTTTGACACTTAGAGATCAAACTGTAAGCCCGCTCAGCATCAAGGGGGAGTATGTTGAAAAGTGATGCTGAAGTGCAGTTCATTCAGTTCAATTTTTAGACTATTAGTGTAAATTTAGTTTGCATGAACAGCTTTTTGTGGAGCTAAATTTAGATAGTTGGTTAATTTTTAGTTAATATATTTTTTAGAAAAAATAAAGCCTTAGAAAGGCTAGAGTTAGTTATAGTTGCTATTACATGCAAATTACTATTTAGATAAATTTAAAATATTTTATTCAATAATTAGAAAAGCATGTTCACATGCAATTCTATTAATACATTGTAATTGATCTTTATTTTCAAGAAGAAGGAGAATGATTCAATCTTTTGAAGAAAAAGTATTTTTTATTTTTGCAACTCTTATCTCTTCTGTATTATGAATATTGCATATATTTGACTATGATTTAATTTTATTTAAGAATTCTACAAAAATGGCAGGAGGAATGTGTACTGGTCAAGTTTCGAGGCTGTTTACACGTAGAGTGGCCGATGTTGCCAGAAGAGCCATCGCACTTGAATATAGGCGAATGAAATAACCCACAATCGATCCTCTCCATAATTTTATCATTAAACTTCACTTAGTATTAAACAACTTAGAAAATATCGAAACTTCTGACAGAGTATCTAGGAGGAAGACGATCCACAAATTATTTGCTTTGAGAAACCTTTTGTATTACTAAATGGGTAGATTCCTGACATTCTGGATGAACATATGAAACGATCTATTGCCAGATCTGAAATTTTAAGATAGACTTAAAAAGGAATAAGAATTTTATAAAATCACACAGCCATGAAATAAGAACCGTAGAATATTGAAGCCTGACCTGTCGCAAGTCGAGGAATGGTCTGTGATGCTGCCGACAAAATAAAGAAAAATATGATCAATTTAAGAAAGCTGTCCACAATCCTACTTCTGAGAACGGCCTTAAATATACTTGTTTATGTTGATTTCAGAAATGTTTTGGTGGCTACGAAACATACTTTTAATGGAGATGAAACGTAGTATATATGGCCGCGTCACTTCTGTTAACCCATATCATCTTTCTGACAATCTGTGAAACTTTAACACGCAGTATAACATTATAGTGACATACTATAATGTCATATTTCTAATTCATGGAACCCTAACTCACCTACAAGTACCTACCATTAGTTTGGATTCTGGAAGGGTTAGGCTAAGTCCGGTTTGTTTCAACAAACATAGAATAATAATGTTTCAACGCTTAAAGTCTTCGTCCTTTATTATTCGTGTGTAACAGGTTGTTAAGGGTTTAGAATTAGGGATAGTATATTTGTAAAAAGTAAAAAACAAGTGAATGATAGAAAAGTTTATGTTTTTAAAAGGGAGATTATACGTTTAAATTTTATATACGTGAAATATCTATGTTTTACATTTTAAATATAGTTAGGTATTTTTATATAATAAAAATATCAATAATCTCGTACACTATAAATTCTTTTACAAATTATAAAAGACTTTTAACATTGTAAAATTTAAAAAGATTTTAATTCTAATTTCATTTTCTTTTTTATTTATAAAAGTTAAAAATTAATACTTATATTTATAATTTTTAATAATTAATATAGCATTAACGTTATTTCCTTCAGAAATATGATAAGCTAGCCCAATATAAGTCTTTCCTATAACTTTTAGTAAACAGACATATTATATTGTTCCTATTATTATAATGATGGTGGTGTTTCCTTTGAATTTGATAGTGCTATTTCTTTCAAACCGTAATTTAAGTCAACATACATCTGTATCGTATTCCACATTTAAAAATAATAATTTATGTCAAAACAAATTATAAACAATTTACTACCGTAGAACCAAAAATTGTGTGGACAAATGAACTTAAACAATAAGATTAAATGTGACTTTGCCTGCTATGTGGAGGAAATGATTTGTGCTTCCGCGAGTAATTATTAACTGGAATATGATATCATGTTTTAGAGGTTGTGCATGCAGACGTGGAAGAAGCTTGTTGTACCTTATAGCGTGATTAAA
>JARHVA010005023.1:570000-602500 GCA_037957365.1 Torreya grandis
CTCAAATTATCTCCACAAATTTTATAAGTGAACTAGTTTGACTTTGTGCCTTGCTAGGTAAAATGCAATGTGTCACATGATTCCTTGGCATTAACTATTTCATCAATTATGGGGAAGGTTCTCACATCTACATCAGTTTTATATTAAAATTATTTCATAGGCATCTTTCTTCTTTCCCTCTTTCTTTTGATTTTTCACTTATGTTGTTAATGCATTCCAATATTAGGGATATACGTATCCAATTTGAGCTATCTCTCATGTCTATTTAAAAGCCAATAATAATTGAATTTTTATTGCATAATATTCATAGCAATAATTATTAAATTCAGAACTTGTAAGAAATAATTTTTTGATGCTGATATTTTTCTATGTAACTTAGGCCTAATACGAATTTGTTAAACTTAATATGTTATAGTCTTGTTACAAATTTTACTAATATTATAGGTCAAAAAGAAGAGATTGTATAAATTTATAATTGATCGTACAATTTAAAATAAAATTTGATTTCTTATTGAAAAAATAATGATTATATATATATTTAAAAAAATAATTTTACACACAATGAATTACAAAAAAGGGAATAAAACCATATAAAAGAGGAACTAATCAATTATTACTTAACAATTAGATATAATCAAAATAAGTAACTGTAATCTAAAATATGACATTTATTGCATATATACATCTCTAATTTATTCCGACATATAATAAATATAATAACTGTTGTATATAAGAAAATGTAATTTATTCAAACTATTACACTAAAATCTAACCATTAATTTTTCAACAAAATTTAACTATGAAAAAATAAATAGAATGATTGTTTTGATCAGTTAAATATAAATAAATACGATCTTATATTATTTTAAAACTTAAACTGTTAAAACCTTTTACTAAATAAGAAAATTAAGTTTACTATAAATATGTAAGGTTTACCCTTAAGTAATTAGTGATGTTCAAATCAACACATTTTTTTATGGTAAAAAAACATGTTAATATTATGCTTGAAATTAATTTCAACCCTAACTTATCAAAATAAATGTATACTTTAAAGTAATAAATAAAAACATGTGCGGATAAAATTTTATATAAATAATTAAATAAAATATTTATTTCACTCAATTTCATTACTAATTTAAATGGAAATGTCATGCATTCCATATATATTTTAAAATTTAAAATTTATATTTTTATTAAATATTTAAAACCAATCTAAGTTCTTTAATGCATCTTGTAATTTTATTTGAAAAAGTCCACAATATAAAATTGACTATAAATATTATATCATTTTTGAATTTTTTGATGTTCAACCAAATTCAAAACATATGACATGATTACAAATAGCCGTTAATGTAGCATGACCATGGTGCATGGATGCATGTAGGTGGTTATTTGCTAAAAAAATATATGAAATGATTACAAATAACACTTATTGCAGAACAACCATTGGGCATGGGTGCATGTAGGTTGTTATTCAATAAAACATTTCCCAGGTAATCACCCTTAAGGAGAATGTTTCCTTAAAATTTAAAATAATTAACTATAAATTATACATAATGGTTTTGTGAAAAAAATTGTCAAAAAAGATTAGGCAATGGTTGTTCGTTGATAAATGTTTTAAAAAGCAACAAGGCTTTATTATGTGCATGCATTGGCTTACAATAAATAATTTGTATATATATTCTCACCAAAATATTTAAACTAGGTTATATTATTTCTAATTTTAAGTGAAGAGGATTTGACATAGATACAAGATTATTTAATATGAAAAAACACATTTTTTTAAAATGAAAGAAATAACAATTTTTCATAAAATATTAAAGAATTAAACATAAGAAAAATTAAAAAAGTCAATGTTTTTAAATTTGAAATCAAGAAAAATATATTATGTTACATTTTATTATGTATTATTTCAAAGTAAAAATAACTATACAATTTAATTATTAATTTTTTTATGAAAACAAATTTTATAATGAAATAAAAAACACTAAATAAAAATAATTTTATGTAATTGATTAAAAATTACTTTATTACTTTTAAAAAAAGGTAAAATAATAGTTTTGAAAGGGACACTCCTGTTTTACTTTAGAAAATAAAAGCAATAAAAAAAACTCTGCAAAACACATCTAACAACTAGAAAATCAAAAAGTTGTAGATCTTCAAACCAATAAACATTAACGAACCAAACCAAGATCAAAACAACATCATAGCTCCTCCAATCTAATAGCTTGAAAACAAAAAATAGGCTGCATAGATACCCAATTATTGAAAAATAAAGAACATAGACTATTTATAGAAAATAGGAGATGTAAATCAGAGCAAATATGTAACATATATCCAACACAATTTTAAAGAAGAATCCAAATAGAAGGAGGGTATAAATAAAAAGGGTTATATTGGTTGGTATCACATATATAACATGTAATTTTATCCATTTTTTTTCATAGATTTATTGGAAGAATTGGCTCTTAAATCCTTGGGCATTAAAATTAAAACATAACTGATGGAAGATAATAGTGGATGATATGAAAATTGAGCTAGAAATATGGAATAGAAAAATTCCAAGGACTTTCTTTGTAACAATAATAATATTATGAGGAGCATAAAATTCACATAAAAGTTGAAGCTACATAGGAAGAAAATAAAATAAAAAATTAAAAGCTTAGAGAGATCAACATTGAAAACATTTTCCATCTACAGTTTTGCTATGTAAAGGTGGTTTTTGATCCCTTACAAGTTGTAGGTGATTAGTGAGAGTGTTTTCCCAGCTATTGCTTCAAAAGATAATTAATTCTCTCTTTCTTATCCCCTTCGATGCCTCATATCCTCCCTACCTCAGCTACTATAGGGTCTTAAGTCTGGTGTCAGGCATTTGACTATTTGCAGTGGTGTTGCCATTCAGAATTATTATGAAATTTGGATCCTTAGACTTCATGGCATGTTTTTTGTAGCTAACAACCTTCAGTGGTAGAAACTTTTCTAATGTTCTTTACCATCTGTAGTCAAGGAATTTTTATGCAAGTCTTGGCTTCCTTCTTCTCATGTCGATATCAGTCAGTCCTTAACGTGTTTACCCATATTTGTTGAGCCTCCCCAATATGCCTCTTTAAGAGTGGGTACCCTTGTATCTGCCTCCTCTATGCAGACTTCTCTCCCTTCATCTTTGTTTTATATTAGGGATGTCCCTATGGTTTTTAAGGAGTCTTCACCTATTTTTAGGAAGGAGAAGCACATCATTTCATTGGTTAATATATTAGGATATTTCTCTTGAATGCAATTTTATATGAGTGTGTTTTTTTTAAGATCCTTCCAAATCACTTTTCAATTTTGTTAATTTAATCTTTTCTTAAGATAAGTGGATTTAATTTCTCAATTGTGAAGGCTCACTTTTTGGTATGGTTGGCCTGATTAAATCACTCAATATTTCCAATCTTTTAGTTTTTAATTGATCATCTAAACTCACTAGATTACAAACATCATTTGGTTGCACGGTTGAACAAATCTCAACTACGAGGTGGATACTCACTATTGCTCAAAATTTAGGATCATTTGCTTGTTAACATCTCTTTCTCTATCTCTATATCCTTGGATATATGAAATTTAAAATAATTATATATATTTATCCTAATCTTAGCTTCACAACTTTACAATGATAGATCTTTTTCCAAAAATAGCTTGGAACTATGGATGGTGGTTACATTGACACGTAGGTAAAAAACTAAACCTTGCTCTTCCAATTTTAATCTATTTCAAGTAATTTTAACCTAGATCATATGCATTTATTATACAATATAACCTTCTTTTGATTGTAGGTTAATCAAGAGTAAAACACTCAAATCCATTCCTAGTAAAGCACTCAAATTCGACTTAATCAAAGAGAAGGTGTCTATACACACCCAAGTACTTATTACTTTCCTTTATAAAAGTAATTTATGTACTCAGTAATATTAAGGGGAAATTTAAATGATATTTTATTATTATGTATCACCTCAGTCATCTACATTTGGAAAACTATGACCTTGTCCATTCTTCTTAGTTCTATATGTCTAACTTCTTTAAGCCTCACATAAAGTCCATCTTGTACCCTTTGGCCTATTTCTTAGTCTAAACAACCTTATATTGATGACACAAACATAATGTATTTCACAAAATTCTTAAAATATAATTATCTTATACCTCTACATATTTTAAGTCTATTCCCACTCTCCTTCTCCATAGACACCAATGTCCAAGTTAGGCAGTGGTACCGACATTACTATCTTGACCTGACACAAGTGTCTAGTTCCCTAAATTCATAAATTTTATAAATAAAATGTATTAAAATGGTCAACCTTTGTGATTTAATGTGAGTTCTCTTGATATGATTATTATAAATATAATATTAACCATCATTCATTCCCCATCTATAAATTATACTAAAAGAGAACTTAGAAACCACTAATACTACCACAAGCTTTCCTATCATTCCCTATTTTCATATCAGTCAAATAAAAAACCAAGCTAAAGTTCTAAAGTAGTAAAGGAGTAGTCATAAGTCATATTTTCCATGTCACAAGTTAGGTCACTTTTATACTTACTTTACACATAGTGCATGATTCACATAAAAGTTGACATGTAGGGAAAAGTACATGAGTATGAGGCCATCTGGTAGAGTATTGGATATGTAACAGGGTCATTGTGTGTCATCTTGACACCATGTACCCACTAACCCATTTTTTCCCAACATCACATTCAAGATGCATAATAAAGTTTTTTTCTATTTCATCAAGAGTAATAGTCGATGATGAGATATGTATTTACTAGAATGATTGTGAATCCCATCGTAGAAGCATATATGTGGTCACATCTTATATCATTACATATTATATATAAGACACTAGTTTTGAAATAAGACACTATCATCGACATAACTATCCTAGGGTGATACAAGTGTACAGATGGATACAGGCACCATATCCATAATCTAATAATTTAAATAGAATATAATTCTTGCCTACTTATTGCATGTACTAGATATAACATTGTATTAGCATCATAAAAAAATAATTATTTTATTTTATGTAATTTTTATATGTATCATAGTTATACTTTACATTAATATCCTATCTCATCTTTATAAATTTAACATATGGTACATCTAAGTATAACTCATTAATTGGCATGATGTAGGTCTAATATTCACCCTTGTACCCTATCATTTTTATATCGTTAACCCTAACCAATGAATAGGATCCATATCTGAATAAGGGTTAAAATATGGGTATCTATGTGTATCTTAGTGTGTGGTGATTTATTTATGGGGATAAATGATCCATTGTAGTTAACTCACCTTTTTAAAAATTATGTATATTTTCAAGAGGAATACATTATCTAAGTGGCACCATTGTAAGAATGCATTTTATATCATCTTGTATAATTTTTAAAATATTTATATTTTCGTCATTAGAATGTATTAAAAATAAGGTCCCATTATGTACAAATTTTATACATCAATATATTGTAGATGTGACCACTTCTATTGTATGTATCCAAGGTCTACAGAAAATCAAGTTATAATGTAAAGACTATGACATTACTTGAAATGTATTTGACTAATTTTTTCCCCACTATAAAATTGATTTAATAAAAAATATGCTATCACTTAAGGACAACCTCTAATTCTATGATGCTTAGATATTCATTCAGGCCAAGACATAAACTTAGACAATAGATCAAGACAACAATAATACTTAAAATATTTGGATTCTCATAAATTTAATAATTAAAATGGTTTTCTCATATACATTACATCACACTACCATACACGATTAATTTCTAAAACAAGAATTTGAAAATTGAATGCACTTTATTCTTCTGTACTCTACTCTACTTTACCCTTGTTCCACATAGTTTTCCCCCATTCATAAACTAAATTCTATAAATAAATTAAAGTATTCATATAGCATAATAAAAATCAAGGGTGACTATTTATCCTACCTATAGTTATAAAAATTTCCAAGATTCAAGTGGCCTTCAATTTTCAAGATCAACACTTAACAGTCAGTAACTATAAGGTGTTGTTTTAGGCTAATCAATAGTTATGAAAACCACAATAACTTAAATATAGTTAATATAAATGATATTAAATTTTAAAAATAAATTTTGGACTACATTTTACATCACCTCTCTAAATTTTACAATCTAACTCATACCATAATTTATTATAGGTCACTACATGTGAAGAACAACATGCTAAGTGTTGCACAATACACAAATGACATTTCTAGGTTGAATAACACTTAATAAAACTTCATAAATTTTAAATCTATTAATAAAAATAATCTTAAGTATTAAACATTTAAATACAACTACATTTTATATCAACCCAGTATATTAGGTAATCTAATTCTCACTACAACTCTTATTTAAGGTACTAAATGTTCAAGATAAATATTGAATGTTTCTAGCTTAGTGTTAGTCACAAAATATGCCATAGCTATTTTTACACTTATCTAATTGATTTGGAATTAAAAAAAAACAAAATTAGGGTATATTTTATATCATTTCTCTAAATTTGGTGATTCAACTCTTATTGAAGCTACTATTCAAGGTCACAAACCTTTTGTTAAGTGATAAATACATAGCCTAAATGAAAAAATACAAATTTTATGTGGTAACTAAAAATGATATGAAATTTGGTATATACATTGTATATGTCATATAATATAAATCCAAAAAAATTCATAATCTAAGTACTTCCTCAGTTTACTGTAAGTAAAGATAATTCTTGTCAGTGTAATAGTTGATACACCTTTGGATTGATTCCAAATACACTGAACATTTGTCAAGAGGTTAAACGTGTTAAGCTATATGATCCATAAAATATTGAAAATCTAATTCCTTCCATTAAATTACATACAATACAAAAAATAACCATTAGTGTAATAGTTGATACACATCCATGGTGACTCCAAATGATCTAAACCTTATTACATATGTTATGTCATATGATATGAATTTAAAAAAATTCAACATTTGATTCTTATCATAGTTGAATAACCACTACCAAAAATACTCATGTCTTGAAAGTCAATGCAAACTAATAGAAATAAGAAAATATATTTGAATGTTATCTATCACAATAAACACTTTAACATCCTTATAATGGTTAATAATACTAAAAAAAATAAGGCCACCAACACAAACCAAAATAAAAACCTAAGATAACATATTTTTTGTTGTTACAAGCTTATCCTTCACCTTAAATGCTTATGCATCAAACATATAGGATAATGAAAATGTCCATAATCTCTTAGTCATTAATCTAATATGATCTCATATATAGTTATAACATGTTTTCCAATTGTGAATGTTTTAATCGAAGTTGAATATTTAGTTGTTCTATCCTTACAATTAACCAGGTACAAATAATAATCATTTTCCCTTATCTTCTTACCAATCCAAATGTCTAAAATGGCTTCCATTACCTCTTTAGATTTACAAATTTATTTTCTAACCTATGTTATCAGTCATTTTTCTCTCAATGTATGTGTATAAATATGCTACATTGAACATGGATGATATGTCTACTCCATCTAAAAATTCTAATTCATAAGCATTATCTAATAACTTCTTTAAAATATTACTAGGTCTAGTCTTTTTCCACTTAAGTTTTTTGTACTCACCTTTCATAAACCTATCCTTTCATAAAGTTGTTAAACCAAGTCTCAAACCTCAAAATTCCATTATATCTATTGGTTATTAACATGTTGCCTATATTTTCTATCACTCTCTTTAAGTCTCTTATTTACTTCCTTATCCAGAATGTGCATATCTTAAACGTAGTCTTCATCTTATACACTTATTCTATTTATATTAGCAGTAATAATAAACTCATATACACATATAGGAATTATCGCATACACTATTTTAAAAGGAATAAAACTTTTACATTAGTGAGTGAGTCATTAAATTAAAACTTATCTTGCACTAGCATCAAACCTATTTGGGCTAGTTAACAACTAAATATCTCAAAAAGGTACCAACAAACCAATTCACAACCTCTATTTTCTAATCATTTTGAGGGTGATAGTATGGACAAAAGTCTAACCTTGTTCCCTAATTCTTCCTTATCATCCTCCGAAATTTCCCAACAAATCTTTATCTCTATCTAGTATAATACTCCATAGAAACCTATACAATCTCACCACTTCTTCAAAAAATAAATTTGTAATATATGTGATAGCACTAGTCTTGTTAAATTTTATCAAATGATCCATATTATAAAATATATAAATAAAAAAAAATGGAATCATTACCTCATTGTGTTCTTGGAAATCTAAGAATAAATTCCATGCTCAATGCATCCCATGGTTTAAAAACAATAGGAAATGGTTGATACAAACAACATTTGGACTTTTTCCATTAGAATGTTGGCAAAATATACACTTTTTGCTAACTTACTCATATTTTTATGCATCCAAGGCCAATAATTATTGTGACTCATCTACTTGAAATCATTATCATACGCAAACTGACTAGCTAGAACTCCACTATGTTTCTATTACAATAGGTTCTCTCTCATGGAACCTTGAGGTATACACAAATTCAATCCCTAAATTAATAATCCATATTGAATCATATATTTTAACCATGGATTTATGTTTGTATTTTTTAATATTTGTGCATGTTATACATGCATATTATAAATCGAAGTCTTCTTCATATATTTCATTCATTAATTCAAATCCAATGACTTCTATCTTTAGCTCAGTCACTATAAGAGATCAGCTACTCAAGACCTCCACTACCCTATTATACTTTCCATTCATATGTTTCAAATAAAATAATAACTTTTATCCATTTCATCTATCATTTATTTATATTACCTTTTTATTTTATGAACTACAAAGCATGGTTGTCCAAGTACCAAATTAATTCCTTTAGCAATATGTAATGATGTCACTTCTTGATAGCCTACACCATTACATATACTTATTAGTATTAGACCAAACACTTCATCTTAACTTCAATCAATTTATCATTTAAATAGGAAATTGGTTTACCTATCACTTAAAAATTACTCCTATAATTATTCCACTTGAATCATAATCAAGCAGAAATGCTTTTCCAAAATATGGTAAGGTAACATTGGCTATTCTATCACCTTCCTCTTTTATAATAGATAGTTATTATCTGATGAAATAGTCCATTGAAAATTATTATTATCTCCCTACAAAATATTCATTATGGGTGCAAATATGCCACTGATGTTTTTGGTAAACTTTTTGTAGAAACTTTCCAACACAGGAAAAATTATCACTCCAAACATAATCTTTAGTGGATGCCAATACAAAATTTCCCTCAGCTCTTTAGGTTCCATATTGAACCCATCATTTAATATTATAAATCTAAAATATATCAACTCCCCTTTTATGAAGCTAAAATTCTTCAATTATACTAGTATTTTCTCTTCCTTCAACATATCCAAGCCCAAATTCAAATTCTTTAAATCCTCCTCCATATAATGAATGAAAATTAGATATAATACAAATATACTACCACAAAATTAATCATAAAAGGATTTAACACTTTATTTATAGTTCCCATTAATGTACTCAAAGAATTTAACAAATCAAATGAAATGATAAACCACTCATTTAACCCTTAATTCTAATTTAATATGATCTTAAACTCATCACCTTCTCTTATGCAAATTTGATGATATATTATTTTAAAATATATATTACTGAATTACCTTGATCCATTCAAATAATTCATAATTCATTTATTCTTGGTAATGTAATCTTGTGCATAATGGTGATTTTGTTTATTAAATGTGAATCTATGCACATTATCCAGTCTCCACATTTCTTTGATGGCATCATAGTTGGAACTAAAAATGGGCTTAGACATTCATAAATTAAAATCTTCCTCAAAATCTCATGCAATCACTTCTGTATTTCTTAATTATTCATTTGGGCCAATATATAGGCCACTTTGTTAGAAATACTTACTCCTAGCATTAAATCCATATTATGACAAATATTCCCTATAGGTTGTATTACATCAAAAAATTCAATTGTCATAATATCAACATAATTTGTCAACATATTATGAATTTAAATAGGTATTTTATCACAGTGGCTATAACAACTTGCATAGGATCTAAAATTAGTGAATAGCACATTTTATCCTCCTTGGCCACCTTTAAAATCACTCTATTAGATACCATCATCACTTTAGAATTAGTTTATACCTCATCTCCTTTACACATAAATGGAATAAATGTGAATCTCTTGCCATCCTTCATAGTGTTATAAGTATTTTCTCTTTCATCATCCACAGATATCTTATCAAACTGACATGCCCTACCTAATAGCACATGAAATACATCTATGGGAATTATTTCACAGAAGACAACATCCTTATAAGAACCAAAATAAAAAGTCACCACATACCACTCATTGAATAGAAATTAGTGCCATTTAAAAAATTAAAAAAACCTTGTATGGTGTAGGATGTGTCAATCACTTCAACCCATGTTTTTCCACCATCTCTTGAGAAATTAAATTATTCATGTTACTACTTTTAACCAAAACTCTACAACACTTAGTTGCCTATTTGTAGATATTATAGGATAAAATTTCTATTCATTCTAGGTCATTCACCTCCTTGGTTAGTTTCAGTAACACTCTTTTCACCAATAGAGCTTCTCTTTGTTCTTGTTATTCTATATGTATCAAAGACCCAACACTCTCCTCATCTCTAAAGGCTATATGAGTTTTCCCTTAATCTATTTTACTATTATTTTTAGGGTTTTTAGGATAATATATCTCTTTATGACTAAAATACTAATTGCATATTAAAAACTTACCTTGAAAACCTCCACATTTACCTCTTCCATAGAAGCCTCTTAATCTAGAAGAGTATTCTCCTCTCTAGTTTGATTTTTTGATTTATTAATTTTCTCACATCTCCACCATTATTTTATTAACCTATTTCACTATTGTTTTATCCTTATCCTTTTTAATACCTTCCTTTACCTCTAGAGTTCACTTGATTCCTCCTCATTAGCTTTTCCTCCAGTTTCAATGCACATTGATAGGATTCCTCTATGGTTCTTAGGTTCAAAAAAATTGATTTCATATTTTATGTTAAAACATAGGTCATTCAGATTACTTACCACATTATTAGGACCATCCTATGTATTTCTATCCCTTTTATTGAGTCTAGAAAATTCTTCAATTTATTTTTAGATAATAATCACCTTTTGTCTCATATTTTATGATTTTATAAATAGACTTGTATGATAATCATAAGGAAAAATTTTGACCTTTAATTTTATCACCATCCTATACCAAAATTATATCTTATCCTTACCTTTAATTTGTCTCTTAGCCTTTTCATGATCCCACTATAAAGAATCATTGATCTTCATCTTTGTGTACGAAAATTTAACCTTCTTGTGTTTTTCCATAGATTCATAGTCAAAATACTTCTTCATATATATTAATCTATCCAGAATATCCACTAGATTTTAAATTCCATTATATCAAGGTGTTTTAAACCTTGGTTTACTTCCAATCCTTGCCACATATTTCATAAATATGGTATTGGCTTCATTATGAATGTCCCCCACACCAAGCTCTTTATATTATTATTCTTCATCCCAAGTCACATATCCACCATGATCTTATCTCCTTTGTGCTCTTTACATTTCATCTATCCTTTATTACATTCCTCTCATGATATTAGCTATTTATATAACTTGGGTCCTCTTATTTTCCCCTTATTATAAAAATATTTTGTGTATGTGCCATATCTCTCATGATTCAAGCTTCAGTTTCACACCTTACCAATATAGTCAACAAGAGTATTATTCATGTGGATTTATCCTTAAAAGATTGTGGATTTGATGCCAAACAATGGAAGCACATATAGGGTATCCACCTAAGGTTAGCCTCTAATTTTGTGATGCTTATATATTCACTTAGATGAAAATGTTAATTATAATAAAAAATATAGAAAAAAATAGTACTTCAAATATCGATGAGATGTTAATGAGTTGGTAAAATAACTTGGTTATTTTAGGCACCACCAAGGTTCAAATTTTAGTGTGGCATTAAAGGTTGGTTGTGGCCAATCATTGGTATTCATGACCTAGTTATGGCTAATCGTTGGTGATCTTATGCTAGTTGTGTATATTTATTAGTTTTTTTGGGTTGGTTATTTCTAATCATTGGTATATTTGGGTCGATTGTGGTTACTCATTAGTATTCTTGGTTTGGTTATGGCTATTGGTAGTATTCTAGGGTAGGTTGTGGTAATTTTTTTGTATTCTCAAGTTGGTTGGATATTTTTCATAAATATATTATTTATGATAGATGATGATTGGGGATTTGTGGTCATGATTCTGTCCCACACTGGTTGAAGCTCTAGTCGAAATCAATGTACTTATCTAAATAAAATAATACTTCAAATATTTTTATTCGCATTCATTAAAGAATTAAAATGCTTAGGTCATCTAAATTACATCACACAACAATAGAGGCTTATTTTCTATGACAAAAATGTGAAAATAGAACACATTCTATTATGCTCTACTCTACTCTACTCTAAAACTAATACACACATCTTACCCCATCTCATAAAATAAATTCTCTTAGAAAATTATAGTATTCCTCTAAAATACCAAAATTGATGGGATGACTCTTTAACTTCCATGATATTCTCATAATGTCTAAGATTTAGGAGGGCTTCAGGTTTCAATATTAGAAATTAACTGTAAAAAAATTTAAATGACATTTCAAGTTGATCAATAGTTATAAAAAACACCATAACTTAAATTTCATTAATCCAATTTATATGAAACTTTACCTCTAAATGTCACCACCTAAATATTTATGAAGGTTAACTTATGTGAAAAAAAACCTACTAATTATTGCACAATATACATATAATGTTTCCAAGTTGAATGGTAGTTACTAAAACCTTCAAAATTTTAACTAAATTCATTGAAATGGTCAAAAGTTTGAAAAATATAAATTTAACTATATTTTATAGAAACTCACTATATTTGGTAACTTAATTCTCACTTTAGCTCTTCCTCAAGGTAGTGAACCACTAAGATAGATAATTATATATTTCTAGTTGAATGATAATAAAAAAATATGTCACAACATTTATTCCACTTATATAATTGATAATAAATTTGAAACACACATTTTTTACTACATTTTATATTACTAATCCAAATTTTGTGATTTAAATATTACCATAGGTATTTTCCAAAGTCATGAATTTTTTATCAGTTAATGAAGGCATAACCTAAAATAGATAGCTACAAATTTTATTCCATAAATCCAAATGTTTTATAATTTAATACAAACATTCTTGGTGTCATATTGTATAAACCCTCAAAATTGAATCATCTAATTCTTTCTGAAGCATTAATAAAATTAAGGATACTTTAGATTAATTTAACAGTTGCTATGCCTATGTGATGACTCCAAATTACCTAAAATTTATTGATGAGATCAAAAGTGTCAATATATATATGAATAAACCAAGTGTTCGTATATAATTCCTTCTAACAAAATATCTAGAACGTAGGAAACTTCATTCTAGATTAATAATTTGTAAGCCTCCACAATGATTCCAAATGATCTAAAACTTCATGAAATTTTTTTAAGTGTCATATTATATGACCTTCAAAAATTTTATCATTTTATTATTATATTAGTTTAATAACCATTACTAACAAATACCCATGTCTTTATAGTCCATGTCTATTGATATAAACAAGTAAAATATCTTTTTGCTTTGTTCACGCCAAGAAACACTTTTCAAAAATTCTACTTAGAGGTTAAAAAACTTAATAAAATAAATCCACAAACCCAAACCAAAATAGAAACCTAAAATAATATATTTGCAATTGATGCAAGATTTCCCTTCACCTTGGATGATCCTACATCACACATCCAATGTTATTTGGCCAACCAGAGGGCTATGTGAATTATCAAATACATTGATTTTTATAGAATATTAGTAATAATATCCAATGTGGGTAAGACATTTATGCTACAAATGTTTAGACTTGATCTATTATTACTGAATGCCCTTTTCATTAATTTTTTTAATGTATAATCACGTATATGAATAAGAAAAATCTTAATCAATAATATATTTCGATGGTAAAGTTTTAGATCAAACATAATGAGTTTTACATTATTTTTTATATCTTGCCTAATATCTATAAATTAAGTTAGTTCAATATCAATTTTATCTTGTGTAGCATGAAATGTTTCATATAGGATATCCTTATAAATAGTGGATTTTTTTATAAGTTTGAGGATTGAGATCTTAGCATTTATGTTACTCTATTGGTCAACATAATCATATAAATTAAATTTATTCACTATCTTTGGTTTAGAAGGTACCCACTATATATTAACATGTGGTGGATTAGTTTTGTCACATTTACATTTTCAAGTAATGACAACATGGAACACAAAATATAATATAGGATATGGTGAATAATGGTTTTGGGATGGTGACTATCACTCGAATAATATCTAAGTAAATTAAAATGATTTAGATAATGCATTCTAGAATCTAGATACTAGATCTATAGTGTTAAAAAAGGAATTATGAAAAGAGATCAAGTATTTCTATCAAAACCCTCACATTATATTGACTAATTTACCTATTTAACTTAATAATAAGTTTTATTAAACAATTATGATCTTGAGTTGAAACACAAAATGGGTTATCGATACATCCATATTATACATCTTTGAAATCATGTGGAATCTAGTTTTTAACTTGTGAAATCTTATTTATATAATAAATCACGAACATATAATTAGTAAATCCTAGATCAATTTATAATGTTTTGGGAACTAAATGTCGGCTTTACCAAATTTTTAATGCCAAATTGAGATGGATCACTATAGTATAGGTTTAATAATATATAAGTGAATAAAGAAAATGATGAAATTTAGATCTATAATAGGATAATTAATTTACAAATTAAAACAAATAATGTTCTAAATTTATAATATTGAGGTTTGATAAAAATAAAAAATACAACTATATATTGATATTGTAATAAATTATAAATAATAATACTTATATGGTTTATTGTGTATATGTAGATCTCATATGGAGCATGATGAAATTAGACTAGAATTAGATTCTTGATCAATCATCATAATATCAAAAATTGCATTTGATTGCCTTAGATGCTTGCATAAAATCTGGAGCGTTATGTCAATGTCACTATCTAACTTAGATGAAAGTGTCTAGTATAAAAGATTAAATAGATTTTAGTGTGACCACATAAAAAATTATGATTCTTTTTTCACCTTTACTCTAGTGTGTTAATATATTGTGCATAGGTTTTCTCTCTTTGGAAAATGATCAAATCATAGTTGTAGTGATTGCGGTAAAAAGAGGTAAGTGGGTATGTAGTTTAGGGTTACCGCAAGGACCCATAAATTAATAAGTACTATATACATATCCGACACTTCAAATATGGCCTTAGACTTTATAATTACCCCCTACAAATTGGATTGTGTGTGTATGAAGATATAACATGTGAAAAATAGGTACATATATTCACCTGGATTTTAACATGGTAAATATGGATCATAGAGTGTTTGTTTAGTACTTAATATCTATATATGGGATATACATATATATGATATTTAAATAAAAAAGAAATGGAAAACTTTACTCAATTGATTGATTGATTGATTGATTGAGTGCTTTTGGTAATTATCCTTGTGAGTTGTTAGATATATGCTATGTGAGGAATGAATGAGGGTTGATCGTAGTGTGTGTGTGTGTGTGTGTGTGTGTGTGTGTGTGTGTGTGTGTGTGTGTGTGTGTGTGTGTGTGTGTGTGTGTGTGTGTGTGTGTGTGTGTGTGTGTGTGTGTGTGTGTGTGTGTGTGTGTGTGTGTGTGTGTGTGTGTGTGTGAATCTATTATCACATTATATATCCTATAAATACCATAAGGCAAGCTTAAAATAAAAAAATTGGTGACTTTAGGGCACTGGGTACTTAGTTTGACACAAGACACTAACAACAACATCAATGTCTAGATTGGATAGAAGTGTCTAATAAGATGGAAAATAAGTATAGATCTAAAAAGATTAGATCATGATAATAAGTAGGAGAGTAGCATTTTCAAAGGCATAAAAGGCCTAGTTATCTTAATGACATATGATTGGACTAAGAGATAATCTATAAGCACAAGAGATAGGGGATGTAAGAGTTTCAACAATTGGAAGGTCTTATAACTCAAGGGTATAACCATGATAATTACATGGCATGTATACATGACTAAGATGATTTATAATTCAGATTTAGTGTCTAAAAAATTAATATTTCATTTGCAACCTACATAAATAAAATAATGTATAAAAAAGGTTTTAAACTTATAAAAATGTAGACAAAAAAGTTTGGTGTTTTTTTGAAGAATATATTCCATGAGATGTAATTGAATAATTATCACAAGAGGACACATCAAAGTCATAATAAGATACCATAGGTTTCGATATCCATATTTTTTAAACCTTTCAGTGAGGTGATTTAGTCAGTTTTGAACAATTAAATATTTCATGAGATAATTTACCATAATATTTACATGGATGTAATTTCTAACATTTAGAAATATGATGCCTATGTTTAGGATAATGCTAAAAAAATTTATGGGTTTTAACCATGAACACAATAATATTTTTAGTCAAAAGAAGTTTTATGATGGTGAGGAAAGCTATTGGAAAAAGTAATTCATTGAGGAGGACAATATGGATTCAAATTACATTAATAATATTATAATCAAGCCCTAAAACATTGATGTTAATTTTTTTAAAAATAGGCTCAACAATGATGTTTTGTTTGTTCTCCATGTATACCACCATGTTAACCCATTGAATGCATGATGTGAACCTGAGGTCAGAATTTTTTTATTGAAAATAAACATTATCTTTAGGATAATAAGATAAATTTTAAAGAAACATTAGTTGAGGTGTGATCAATTTCAAAATACACAAGTTTAATGTTTAAAGTGTCAATATAAGCATGATGTGTCTCCTTTTTCTTCATTAAAATAGGTTTTACATGTGTGAATAGCCATATTTTAACATTCTATATGACATTTAAGAGTATTTATCTCACTATTTTGAAAATCGAATTCTATAATAAAATTTAAAAATCCATGAAATGATGCCAATTTAAAATCATTTAAAAAAAAGATATAGAGAACATAGAGAATAAAATTTTAAATTAATTTTAATTCCATAAAAGATGCCTCTCTAAAATGATATATTGACCACATTAAAATTTAGCTTACAAGTAAAATAATTAATACTTTAATTTTTATAAAAATAACCATTTCATTTTGAACATCAAAGCATAATAAAAGAATACCTATTTACATAAAGCTTCGTTTTATCAAAATTTTTATGGAGAAAATAAACTTTATATGAGTTGAGCTTGTAATTCTAAAAAAATATAGAAATACAAAGTGTATCCAATTAAATAAAATTATTTAGACATGCCATATGAATTTGATTTGTTTAAAAAGATTTAATGCACAAAATAAATATTTAAATCCAACATTAGATGACAAAAAGACAAACAATGAGAATTAGAACTTCATAAAATAAAAATGGCATATAAAAATCTTGTGTTTTATTTGGAAATGAATACTTTCCATACAAAATTCTTATTTTTCCTAACACATTTTTTATGTTTAAAATAAAAATTTAATGTGTGGGTACCACTAGTTCAAGTTAGATAGGGTTTGGATAGATAAAATGATTGTGAAATAGATTAGTGCTAAATTACAATTTCAATTTAGTATAGTACAAGACTAGTGAAAAAAATTTAATAGTTTTGTCTACAAGGATAGTGTTGTCAATAAAAGGAAGCTAAAACAATGCATCAAATCTAAATGCCATGTTTAGGATTAAAACATCAAACTAATAATTCCAATGTATATCAAAGGGATTATAACATTAATTAAGACACTAAATACAATAATGGAATGCCACATACATAATTCTGTAAAAATACACTTGGTGCATATACTAAGTTATCACTCAAACAATAACATATAGCCATGACAAAAATGACAATTAACATAATAATTAATAAATACATTATAGTAGATGAGTATAAAATATAAACACCATAAAGTAAGGCACCATAGGTAAGACACATTACAATTTATGATATGAGTATCAAAATAAAGGAACTCCTTAGGTGATAGAGAATAGGGAAAAAATACCAACAACTAGCTGAACAAAGCACTCATAAATAAAAGCATGGTGATACCATAAATTTACATGAAGACATAACATAAATTGTTACACAAAGAATGTGTAAATATGAAATAAGGAGAAGTGTATAATAAGTGAAACATAAAAATTAAAAAAAAAACTATAAATATTAAATACAACGTATCTAGAAGGACAATACACCCAAGAAAAATAAAATAAATCATAGTAATAAATAATATTAAGAATACATTTTACTAATTTAGCTATCATGAAGATAAGTGTCATGGTTATGATTTCTGAATTAAACCATTTAAAACTTGCACTAATTCTTAACATAAAAAAACTAAAAAAGTAAATTAACTTGAAGATTAATTATTTAATTTTGAAAAAAATTATTTTACATTTCCAAATTTTTAGAAAAAATCAATTTGAAAACCTAGTACTAATTCAAAATCCATCATGTGAGTGACCTATAAATGCATTTTACAATGCAAATATGAAAAAAAAATATATTTAGCTGAAAACTTAATACAAAAGGGGAAACAAAACATGTTGGTGAGGATGTAAATCCTTTCAAATTAAGTTTACACGAACTTAATTTCTCCACCAAAAATCATACACATATTCAAATTCAATTTTGAATGATAGATTCCTATGGTACCATACTATAATATTTATAATACCATTAGAATCATTTTGAAAGTGTAGATTAAATGTATGTATAAAGGAAAAATAATATCTCAATAGAAGGACATAAGAGAATGAAAGAGACAATAATTATCAAATGGGGAAACCATTAAATGAAATAAAATCCAAAATGTATTAGAATGATTGAAAATAAATAATATCCAATTAAAATCCTAGTTGATAGAATAAAATGGAGAAGAGAAATAGGCCTCAATCCATAAGAGTAATCTAAAGATAGGATAGTGTGCCTAATATGTAGAATAAGAGAGGAGAGAGATCAATAAATATATCTATAAGAAAATAGGAGTTATTTACATAGTCTTCTCATCTATTTTAAATTTACATAATCCCCATAAGGTGAAGGGGATGCATGTTATAGGTGTGGACGGAGTTAAATGTCAATATAGCTCCAAGATTCCTTCCAAAAAGATAAAATAAATGTGACATGACATAATCTAGGATAAATGAATTTATTAAAATAATAAATTCACAACTATTATAAACTTATGTTGAACCTATCCTTACCTAAACAAATATTAATATCCAATATTTTTAAACACTTTTGATCAATTATATTTAAACACTAAATACTATCCTTCATAGAAAATCACTCAATATTTAAAAAAAATGAATTTATTCTTCCTTACAAAAAATGTATTCAACTAAGATATAATTATAAATGGATGTGTAATGTGTGTGTGTGTGTGGATGTGTAATGTTTGTGTGTGGAGGGGGGGGAATTCATCACATCTCTGTCTTTATGTCATTTTAGTTATGTTTTCTAACTTGTGAGAAAACACTATACCCTTGATTATCCTTGCTAAACTTAGCTTGGAGTGAGGTAGACCTTTGGTATGACAAATTTTGAACTGACAAACTCATATTAATAATGCCCTTGAAATAAATTTGTAATTATTAATTATACTATGATGTCATTTTTTCATCACAACTAGGATGTGTCATTTTTTTTTGAAGAGTAATGATTCACAAGTTACTAAATATTAGAGGAAATAGATTTAGATGTAGAATAAGCTCTATGGAACCACATAAAATGATTAAAATTTTATTGAAAGTCAAGACCACCTAATAATAGGAAGATGAGAAATATGACAGGGGTAAAAAAGAACCATTAATTTCTGTCATAAAAACTTTTTTTTGAATAATTGATGATTTTGCACATAACTTATAACTAAGTCTACACCTTGGATATTTATATTTTATTAGAATTGTTAAAAAAAATTAAAACTTTTTATAGAATAAAAATAAATATATATGTCAGATTGATATCATGAAATTTGAAATATAAAAACAACATGAACAACCAACTATTTAAAAGGAACATCATGAATAGTCAATTGAAAGATATCATATAAGGGGAATTTCTTTATACTAATTACTTATTTAACTTTAAGCATTGTAATTCCATTTCATAAGTAACACAACTCATTATTTAGTGGTTGAAAGTGGGCATAAATATTTTAATTTTTTTATTAAAGAAATAATGATAAAATTAGATTTTTTTTATGAATTATCATTTATGGATTAATATTATAATTTATCAATACTATTATTCAATTAGGATAGTTGATTGATAAGTAGAAAAGATTAAAAATAATAATTATCAACACAAAAATTCAATTTAATCCATTGAATTGGATTTTTAAGGAACGCAAAAAGCCTACTCCCAATGAAAAATAAGTTTATTTTTAAGAATTATTGGAAATGTCACGAGACCTTATTTTGAATGGTAGTGATTCAACTATTATTTTACATCATGTACCTGACACCTAGAAAAATTAATGGGATGTACATATTACTTCTTGTATTAGAAACAATTGGTTATCTAAGTGTCACATTTTATGTAATAAAATACATAAAATTGATGATATGTATTGTGTTGACACATATAACGATAGAAGTGTTTTCTCCAAGTAATAAACTATTATTATTTATTTATAAATTAAAAATAGTATTTTGTATCATGGTATTAAATATATGAATAATTGGAGATAATATATGTTCTTATGGATTATAATTAGTATTTTTGTTGATAGGTCAATCAACATACCAACTCTAGGAGTGGACAGTTGCTCATTTGGCCTCTACTAAAAAGAGTCTCATAGGGTATCTTTAAGTTATTTTTTTGTTGGGTCATAGTGTACTAGGTGACCTAATTAATATATGGTGAAGTGTACCAACTAAAGGATCCTAGTGTTTTTTAATATTTAAGTTGAGTTTTACAATTATTTTGGTCTTTTGAAGGAATGCAGGTTTAGTTGTTTTAATCATTTAGGTATTTAGAGGATGTTAGGAAAAAATATGATCATGTATTTACATATATTCTTAAATATTTAAAATCAACATTTATGGGTTTTAATTAAGTGAGTTTATATTGATTCAAATTTTCATTCATTCAATTCCATAAACATTTAAAAATGCACTTTAGACAATGTAAATGATCATGAAATCGAGATAAAATGATAACATCATATTTAATTCAAGCCTTAACCTAATGCAAACTAACATAGAGAATAAAAAGTGTAAAAGAGGGGAAAATAAATTAAATCCTATAATAACAAAGATAATTTGATTCCCCCAATCAAATGCACCTACAAAATAAATCTCCCACCTAATGTGCATAACTACCAATGGAGTGGATGCAAGAGTCTGAGGAACACAAACTATGAATAAGAAGACATAGAACCATTGTTTCCATACACACATTATAATTAAATTACTCCATAGTATTATATTGAGTTATACATTCATTTTTATTACAAATATTAGGTGATTATAATCAGTTGAATAAAAATTATACCAAGATAATGACAAGGAAAGTAAGAGACTGATATAGATTAAAGTACAAAATCAAATAAAGTTATTAGTCTACAATGTCTCTAAGGAGGAAAAATTAGTTAAACCTTAGAATGGATTTTGTTCACTAATTTATAGTGTTATTTTACCTCTAAGAAGGTCATTTACATTTTCCCTACAAAATCTCTCCATTTTCCCACCACTTTTCTCATTTTATGAAAAGTACAAATGAACAAGTTAAAAATTGTAATTAAAAGATCATTTTAGCTAGAAATATAAAAAATCATGAACAAATTTTAGTGAAATAAAAATTTAGCAAAATTTAAACCAAAATGAAAAGTACGTAATGATATTTTAAGTGATGGTAATAGTTCTAAAAAATAAATGGATCCCATTATATTGACAAAAAACCAACTCAGGCTAATAAATGGCCCCCTAGACCTAATCAAACTTTTAAGAGGCATATGTCTATTTAAAATTAAACATTGTAAAAATTTATAACTCCCACTAAAAATTAGTATTTCAACCCCAAAAATATATTGGGGTGTATTAGATTGTGTTTTAGACCTATTCTACGGGGCATCTGAATCCTAACTAACATTAAATTTTGAATTTATTGGATCCCAATAACTTATCCATCTTGGGACCCGTAATTAGAAACCAATTTCATTATACCAAAGGCTTTATTTTATGGTTGGGTTTCTAGTCTCACATAAAAATGATACTAGGCAGGGATGCGTTTGCATACTTAATCGAGTCTACAATCCCAATTAGAAAACCTAAACCTAATTAGGGTAGTCCTTGATCTAATAAAGACTATTTTCTTAATTAAAACTATTATGAATATTTAAAAATATATTAAAAATGTAGTAATGTTTTCCTGCCTAACAAATACTACAAAATGTGTTATTAAAACCATAGGAGCTAGCGAGTTATTCCAAGCCTGACTATAACTATGATACAATTTCTTACAATCTCAAGACTTAATCTAAGATTTATCTTTGATTATAAATAATATAATCAAACCCCATAACCTTATAACTAATTATAATTTTATGTCTAATTAGGTATATGAGACATTAAAAAAATTGGACAAAACCAAGCTAGAGGAAAAACCCCAAATTAAACTTCATCATGAAAATTTGAGTCCTAAATACCTAATCAAGGGTTGAAAGCCAATTTTTTTTTTCATCATGAAAAGGCATTGAGAAGTCAATTTTGGACTAAATGTAAGATTTTAAATTTTATCGCATGAGCTTAGTCGTCACAATGGGATGACTCTTTGAGGTTGATTCGACACATAAATCAAAATTACCCATGGATTAAATTAAGATTTAAAATAGAGTAACGTTTTTAAAGGTAAACTACAAGGTCAATACTCCTCATTTATGATATATGTTTTAATCAATATTTATTTCTGAAATGTTGTCCTTCCAACATAAGTGATTGTGACACATATTTTGATAGGCAAACTGAGGTGGTCCATGAAATAAAATTGGAATTATAAATAGTAACTATTCATTTATGTAATTAGGAATTTAGAAATAGGCAAAAAAAGGGGTTCCATGAGTATTTATGAATTATGTCATATTATACAAATAAAACGTGGTGACTATGTTGTAAAATACTCTTGATTATTTTTAAACTAAAGAAAAGTGTCTAAGAACCCAAAATATCTAGATAATACAATACATGGAACATTAGAGGAAATGAAAGATAAAAATAATGGAATTAATATAAGGCCAAATCCAATATTTTCATTGACCTAGTTTGTGTAAGATATTTCATTCCCTATTTGTATAACCTACAATGAATAGTCACTATGGCTTTACCCATCAAGCTAGTAAATCCTACCTAGAGAATGTTTGTCTAGTCATTGCTTCACTACCAACAAGGTGTCCATATCCCTAATATATGTGTTTCTTATCCCACAAAATTCCTTACTCTATTTCTAAGTATAAGTTAACTTTTTAAGGAATTTTTTTTTCTTTTCTTTAATTTTTATTTTCATTATTTATTTTAACTATTTTAATTTTGGATTGGGAACCACCATGGAAATATATTGGTATAACTATATATTTTTCACCCTAGATATTGAAAACAACAAGTTCATCGAAGCAAACACATAAACCATTTAAATGTGAATTTTTGTGTGGTTTCAAGAGATTATCTTCGAAGGTCAAATAGTTTACCCAAAATTATCCAAGCATGAAGAAATTCAAAATGCATGAAAAATTCTAAACTTTAAAAATTTATTTATAAACAAAAATATTAAGATAAATACTACTAAAATTACTTTTTCTCCATAACATGACTTGAACTACATTTGTATAAACCATACATCATTATGCTTTGATTAAGGAGGAACTTGTAGGAAAAATAGATAGGAAGGACCAAAAAGAGGCAAACACAAGAATAGATAGATGATGAAGTCAATAAAAAATAAACAAATTTACAAACAAAGTAAGAAATATAAGTAGAAAAATAGATCGAAGTTAATTATAGGAGTCTGTCAGGCCAATTTGGTCTTGGAAGTAATAATTTGAGGAATCGTAAAGGATGACCTCACTAGTTAAACACTTGAGATAGAATACACACATTAAGGATTTTCAAAAAATTGGTAACGTTCATATTTACATAAATTATTCCCTTTTTCTTTATCCACACTAACCCAAGGAGTTTTATCTATGATGTTTGCATGTTAATTAAACAAATTCTCATTATTAACCTCAATAGTGTAGTTATGTTTAATTTATAAGAATAAATTTGTATAGGATTTTATAAATCCATCAACTCACACAATGAATTGTAGTTAGTGATAAATGTGGGTATCAATACATATAAGATAAATTGGAGAACTCAACATTACAAAAGAATTTTCTTGTTGGTAGTCAATCAATGATATAATTTATGGTCATTATTTTATTGATAATAATGTTATGTAAGTATACTTATTTTTATTTTCATCACACTAAAGGTACATAATCAATTCTTGTCATGTTAATGACCTCATTTTTTCATCAATGGGTTAAGTATGTAGAGAGTTTTAATGGATCAAGGTTTTCTTACTTTTGACTATCACTTATCTCATTGTATGCACCATGATCATGATTTATAATTTATATTTGATTTCCTCTTAATAACATCAATCTACTTTAATCATACTCTACAAGCTACTCTAGATGATTTAAATATTCAAACTACGAGAAAAACCTTATTTTTAGCCTCCTTCAACCTATCATTAGCAACATACAAGTTATACTCTTCAGTGGTGAGGACCCTAATGAATATGCATTCAATTCTCTGCCAACTAGATCAAAAGTAATGTTTCCTTGCAGAGATATCCTCAATTTTAAACTCATTAAATTCATATTCTTGATGCAGATAACCAAATTAAAAGATTTTTTATTTCATTTCATCCATCTCCAATGACAAGATGGGAGTTACAATATTAAAAACAATATTTTGATCTTCCTAAATCATATTTTCAAATGTAGGAACAACTTATGATATGTTTTTTAGAGGCATACAATGCATGTTTATTTTCTAGTTGTTCCAATTCTTATAATTCTTCTACATGTTGATTACAAGAGGTTTATAATTTATTTTCTTATGTAGGTAGGTTCATACTACACTATATTTCATCCATGAAATTGGCATGGAGATGATTTATGTAATTTCATGATCAAACTCATCCTCATCCTTACTATCTTGAGATGGTTCTTTCCTACTAAATATAACATTAGTGATCAACATGATCTTTTATGAACTTGTCTCCTTTCCATATCTGTAAACCCTATATTTTGATATTTAAAACATAATCTCATAGGTCAAGCTATGAAAATATTATTTGAATTCTCTTGAAAAAAATGACACATGATTAAAAAAACACCATTTTACATTTGATCACTAAAACAAGGTAAAATAATATATGGATTAAATGCTAAACTATTAATCTTAAATGTATTTGATGTATATCAAAGTTCTCATTTATCCCTAATAGGTTTGATTGATTATATTTTAGACATAATTATTGATCATAAGGTGAAAATTTGTCAATGTTATTACTTTTAGGAGAGTGAGTAGAATGATTTTAGGTGTAAATTCTTGGATTTCCTAATTAATAAAATGGGTTAGCACAATGACTGTGCAACAATGATTTTTATTCAATATTGAATACTTGTTTTTAAGTCATTTTTAATGACGTGAGAGAAAACTAAGTCCTCGAAATAATCATGGAAGTCAATAGATTCAACATTTCTAGATAGATATCAATAGTAACCAATTTTACTTTTAGGAATGGTTCCTTCAACATCTTGTATAGCTAGTGAAAACAAATGTTGAATACACTCATCATATTAGTAGGCTCCCTTTGAGATATATCAAGCTGATAGTACATGGTAGTAGGGTTTTTGGGCATGATATAATGGTTAACAAATGAATTTTCAAAGGTAACACATGAAGTAATACACTCATATATCAAGTTGAGGTACAGATCATAAGTAAACTCATTTAAATAGAAAGGAAATTTATTGCATAAAAACTTTTTTTTATATATTTGATCCTAGATAATTGCATCGTTGAAATCCTAAATGTGGTATGTTTAATCAGGATTATTAGGAAAATAATGAGATGTCCCTGGAATGTTCACTGGGTACCCACCTTTTCATTTCATGTCCTTAGAATGTTCACTGGATTCAACATTTTTAGATAGGTATCGATAGTAACCAGTTCTATTTTTAGGAATGGTTCTTTCAACCTCTTGTACAACTAGTGAAAGCAAATGTTTAATACACTCATAGGATCACTAGGCTCCCTATGAGATGTATCAAGCTGATAGTACATGGTAGTAAAGTTGTTGGGCATGATATGATGGTTAACAAATGAATTATCTAAATTAGTGCATGAAGTAATACACTGTTATATCAAGTTGAGGTACAAATCATAAGTAAACTCATCTAAATAGAAAGGAAATAGATTGCGTAAAAAGTTTTATTTTAATATTTGAGTCTAGATAATGGCATCATTGAAATTCTAAATGTGGTATGTTTTATCAAGATTATTAGGAAAAAAAATAGATGTCCCTAGAATGTTCAATAATCCCTAATTGATTTTAGATTTACACTTATGCTTGAGAGAATTTCTTCATGAGGAAATTGTACTACCACTAGGGCTTGACTTTTTACTAGAAATCATAGAGAGAGGTGTAATGTCATATTGGGATGACTTTAATTCTAATCTATCTTTACTAAATGTTAACCTTCTTTCCACACTCCCCCATGCATCAAATATCACATCATGTGATATAAGAAATTTTTTTTCTTGGGATCCAAAAATTATATGCTTTATTCATTTTTAAAAACTAACAAAAATGTAAGATTAATTTTTTGCAGTTCTTTCTAGTTTCATTCAGGACATGAACATAAGCTACTAAGCTAAAAATTCTTAAGTGTTTCACATTGGGTCTTACATGAGATGAAGCTTCATTTGGTATATAGTTACTTAGTGATAATATAAGACTACAATTAATAATATTCATAGTTTTAGTTATTATTTCTATTCAAAATTCATCTCTAAGTTATTTTTATTATAACTTGGACATTACCATTCTAGGAATGTGAGTATTTTTCTTGTAAACAACTTTATTTTGTTACAACATCTATGTTTTTATAAATTTCATTTCGATTCTAATGTCATCATATTAATCATTAAGTTATTTTAAATTTAACTCACCCCTTATATAAATCATGAATTTTATACTTTAACAACAACTTTTCTTTTCAAAGAAAACTTTTAAACTCATAAAAAAAACCAAACACTTCACTCATTTTCTTGAATAATGTGCCCATTTATTTCTAGAATAATCATCTATAAATGTTAAATATAAAACCAATTACCAATACTAGATATTTATGTAGCAAGTCAAATATCTGAATAGACAAGCACCACGGGTTTTGAAGCACACCATGATTTTCTAATTAGAATCTTATCAATGTATTTCATCCCCAGTGTACAACCATAGAAAAAATCAACCTTCATTTTGATCTTTGGTAAGGATAGAACCATTTTCAATCTAAAAAATAAATTTATATCTTTGAAATTGAAATGAACATAATGCCTATGACATAGACAATTATTTCTTTTGAAATATTTTAGATTTATGGAAGCATCTTCATTCAAAGAATTATATATGTTATTATGGTAATTTCTACCACTAACTTTTCTCTATTATTTTTATCAAAACTTTTACAATATCCATTACCAAATAGTATTTTATATTTATTTTCATCCAATTGGCCTGCACTCAAACTATTGCTCTTAAGACCATAAACCAATACAATACTTTGAATAGTTTTTACTCATATTTCTTATTATGTACAACCAATGTACCTTTGCTAATGAATTTGAATTGTTTATTATCTCTAGAACTAACTTGACTGGTCCTTATTTTATCAAATTTTAAAAATAAGTCCTTATTAAATTTCATATGATTAGAGTATCCAATATGAAGAAACTATACATCATCTTGAGACTTTTCAACAATACGAAAATAAAAAGCACATTAGATCCAAAACACTCTCCTTCATTATGTGTAAAATTTGACTTTTAAAAAAAAATATATATGTATCTAGAATGCTCTCTTTCATCACAAGTTAAATTTGAATTATTATATTTATGTGACTCTATTTGATTTTGCATTGTTTCTTAGAATGATCAAATATTTTACAATAATGGTACGTTATATACTTATTATCTGAATTTTCATATCCAAGGCCTCTACCTCCATGGATTCTTCTTATTCCTTTTGAATAATATGATGTGTCCCCCTTCTCTCTTGGTAACTATCATTGATTGTGATTCTTTCTCCAAATTTAACTTTTGTTGTAAATGCTTTTTATAAACTTTATGGATTTTGTTCCAATCTATTTTCATGAGATGAAAATCATTCCATGCAAAAATATAACTTAAATTTTTCCATATCCTTACATTCTTCTATTGCAATAACCAATGAAGTCCATTTTATTGGTAAAGATTTAAGAACAATTTTTTTAAAAATGATTTATAATGGTCTCTCCATTTCTCCATAATTGGTTAAAAAAATATTTAACTCAAACATATAAATCAATTATCTTCCCACTATCCTTCATTTAAATATTCTCAAATTATGTCCACAAATTCTATAAATGAACCAATTTGTCATTGTACCTTACTAGGTAAAATGCAATGTATCACATAAATCCTTGGCATTGTCTACTAAAACAATTATGAGATAGGTGCTCACATCTAGATCACTTTTGAAATATAACTATTTCCAAGGTATATTTTTGCTTTTCCTCTTTCTTTTAATTTCTCACTTGTGTTGTTAATGCATTCAAATATTGGGGATCTATGTATCCTATTTGAACTATCTCACATGTATATTTAAAAGCAAATGATGATTACAATTTTATTGCACAATATTCATATCAATCACTATTAAATTGAAGAACTTGTAAGAAATAACTTTTTGATGTTAGTATTTTTCTATGTAACCTGGGTCTAATACCAATTTATTAAACTTAATATGCTACAGTCTTGTTATAACTTTCACTACTGCTATAGGTAAAAAAGAAGGGATTGTATAAATTTAGAATAGCAATTTAAAATAAAATTGGCTTCCTTATTTAAAAATAATTATTACAAGAATATTTAAAATAATAAGTTTATGCAAAATGAACTATACAAAAAGGAATAAATCCATATAAAAGAAAAACCAATTAATACTAAGTTAATAATTTGATGTTGCCAAATCAAGGTAAGTAATTATAGTCTAAAATATGAAGGTTGTTGCATATATTCAAATCTAATTTATTATAACATATCACAAATAGAATAAATATTTTATATATACAAATGTAATTTAATCAGACTATTACACTAAAATCTAACCATTAATTTTTTCAACAAAATTTAAATATGAAAAAAAAATTGATTGTTTTGCTCAGTTAAATATAAACAAATGAGATATTATATTATTTTAAAATATAAATTATTGAAACCTTTTATTGAATAAGAAAATATATTTGACTATGAATATGCAAGGTCTACCCTTAAGTAGTTAGTGAAGTTCAAATTAACACATTTTCCATAGTAAAAAAACATGCTGATATTATACTTTTATTTAAACTCAACCCTAACTTATCAAAGTAGAAGTATACCTTGAAATAATAAATAAAAGTATGTTTGAACAAAAATTTATATAAATAATTAGATAAAATATTCATTTCACTTAATTTCATTACCAATTTGTATGGAAATGTTATGCATTCCTTGCATATTTTTAAATTTTAAATTTTTATTAAACATTTAAAGCCAATCTAAGTTCTTCAATTCATCTTACAAATGTATTATAAAAAATACATAATATAAAATGACCACATAAATATTATAAAATTTGTGAATTTTTTGATATCCAACCAAATTTATAACATATGAAATGATTAAAAAATTCCTTAATCTAACATGGCCATGGGGCATGGGTGCATGTAGGTGGTTATTTGATAAAACATTTCCCACCTAATCACCCTAAAGGAGCATGTTTCCTTTAAATTTAAATAAATTAACCATAAATTAAACATAATGGTTTTTTAAAATGGTTTACAAAAAAAATTATGAAATAATTATTCATTGATAAATGTTTCTTAAAAGAACCAAGGCTTTATTGTGTGCATGCCTTGGCTTATAATAAAGAATTTATAGATAGATCCTAACCAAAATATTTAAATTAGTTTATCTTGTTTTTCACTTTAAATGAAAAGTTTTTTTACATATATATGAGATTATTTATTATGAAAAAATACATTTTTTTTAAATGAAAGAAAAAATATTTTTTCATAAAATATTAAAAATTTAAATATAAGAAGCATCAACAAAATAAATGTTTCGAAAATTAAAATCAAGAAAAAATTATTATATTACATTTTATTATGTACTATTTGGAGGAAAAAACAATTATATAATTTAATTATTATTATTTTTATTTTATTCTTATGAAAATAGATTTTATAACAAAACCAAAAACACTAAATAAAAATAATTTTATGTAATTGAATAATAATTAATTTATCATTATTTAAAAATGTTAAAGTAAGAGTTTTGAAAGGGACTCTTCCATTTTGAAAAAAAAAAAAAAAAAAGCCCAATAAAAGGAACTCTAAAAAAACCCTCTACTAACAACCAAAAAATCAAGGTACAAAAAAGGTGCAGATTTTAAAACCAATAAACTTTAACCAAACAAACTAACATCAAAATAGCAACACAACTCCTCCAATCTAACAGCTTGAAAACATAAAATAGGTTACATGCATACCCAATAATTAAAAAACAAAGAACATAGACTATTTATAGGAAATAGATGACGCAAATCATATGAATTATGTGACATATATCCAACACGATTTTAAAGGAGAATCTAAATAGGAGGAGAATCTAAATAGAAAGGGTTATATTGGTTGGTATCACATATATAACATGTAACTATATCCATTATTTACATATATTGATTTTAAGAATTGGCTCTCAAATCCTTCTGCATTAAAATATAAATGACGGAAAATAATAGTTGATGATAGGAAAATTGAGCTAGTAATATGAAGTAAAAAATTTCCAAGGACATGCTTTCCCACAATAATAGTATTATGGAGATCATAAAATTCACATAAAAGTTGGAGCTACATAGGAAGTAAATAAAATTAAAAATTAAGAGCCTAAAGGTGTGAACTTCAAAAATGTCCATCGTCTATTATTTTGGTATGCAAAGGTGGTTTCTGATCCCTTCCAAGTTGCAAGTGCTTAGTTAGAGTATTTTCCTAGATATTTATTCAAAAGGTAATTCCATCACACTTTCCTTTCCCCTTTCATGCCTCACAGCGTCCTCACCTTAGCTACAAAAGGGTTTCAAGTCTGATGTCAAGTGTTGGACTATTTGCAGTGGTGGTACCATTCAAAATGGTTATGACCTCTAGATCCCCAACTTTCATGACAAATTCTGTGTAGATAATAACCTTCAGTGGTAAGACCTTTGCTCAGGTTCTTTCCCATACTTAATTAAGGAATTTTTTTTCCAAGTCATGGCTTTCTTCTTCTCATGTCGATATCACTCAGTCCTTAATCTAATTGCCCAGATTTGCTGAGCCTCCCTAGCATGTCTCTCTAGGATTGGGTACCCCTATATTTGTCCCCTCTATGTACACTTCTCTCAATTCATCTTAATTTTAGCTTGGGGATGTCCCTATGGTTTTTAAGGAGCCTCTAGATTTGGAAAGTCTTGACCCGTCTATTCAAACAATGGAGATTGATGTGAGTAGAAAGTCACTTTTTTGAAAGTGTGTCAGCTCTTTGAATTTTTTTACCAATCATTAAAATTGGGCCTTGATTAATTGGAGCTCCATTGATTCTCTTTTTTTTTTCTTTCATCGGGCATGGTTTCTTTTAGGGGGTCTTTCAAAGCATGGTCAACAAGGACATCATTTGGTCTTTAGCCCCTTTTTCAACCCAAAAAAGATAATTCTCGTCAATTATCATCTTATATGGATTAAAGAGTATCATCTTATTTGTCATTAGTCTCCTTCTACAACCCAAAAAAGATGATTTTCATCAATTCTCATTTTATATAGATTAAAGTATATCATCTGCTACCTATTTTGAAGAAGGACAAACACAGTATTTGGTTGGTTAATATATTAGGAT
>JARHVA010005023.1:607500-632500 GCA_037957365.1 Torreya grandis
AAGAATCAATATTGGCTATGACTATTTAGATTTGGTCATTTAAATTTTAGAAGATCACAATTTTGTAAAGGAAGAGAATGGTAAATGGATTGCCGCTAAAAGAGTTACCTACAACATCATGTGAGATTTTCATACTAGGACAAGAACATAGACAAACAATTTTGGTTGAAAAATCTTATAGGGTAAGGAATCCACTTGAAATAGTCCATTCAAATCTTTGGGGAATAATGCAAACACTTTTTATAAGTGCAAATCTATATTTTCTAACATTCATTGATAATTTCAGGAAAAAAACATGGGTCTATTTACTGAAATATGAATCAAATATGTTTTGTATTTTTATGGAGTTGAAGGCCCAAGTGGAAAAGGAAAGTGGATATTATATCAAAATATTGATAACTGATAAAGGTATAGATATCAAATGATTTTCTAAATTTTTGCAAGGTAAATAGAATAAGAAAATATTTTACCTTAAGGTATACACCTCAAAAAAATGGTGTTGCTAAAAGAAAAACCATGAAAATTATGGAAATGGAAAGAATTATGATAAAAGAATATTGGGCTGAAGTGGTTGCATGTGTGGCATACATTCTAAATAGGTGTCCAATAAAAGTAATGATAAATAAGATACCCCAAGAAGCTTAGAGCAGAAAGAAGTGTAGTGTCTCATGTTTGAGATTCTTTGAATGGGTAACATAATCATTTATAGCTCAAGAATTTAGAAAAAAGTTATATGATAGAGGTGAGAAAAGCATTTTTTAGGGGTATAGTAAACAATCTAAAGCATACAAACTATACAATCTAATTACAAAAATAGTAATAATGACCCATGCTATAGAATTTGTTGAAGAAGAAGCATGGTAATGAAGCATTAATAATATAACTATAATTACAGATAGAATACCATATGAAAATGACATAATAGAAGACAATACACAAAATATTCCTCATGATCCATAAGAGAATGTTTCTAAAACACCTTTTATGGCACCTACCACTCCAAATCCCTTTACTCTAGTATGTAATAATAGCAAAGAGTCTTCTAATCTAACACTTGAATCATTGACACCAAAATCAATAAACACTTCAAATAAGACAAGTAGGCTAATGGAGATTTATGATGAGTCAAAAGAGGATGAGAATGTGGATTCAGTTTTTGATTTTGGATTTTTAACAGAAGATGATCCAATTTACTTTGATTATGCAATTAAGGATGACAATTAGATTTAGATATGGATGAAGAAATTTATTTAATTGAAAAAATTCAAACTTGGCATGTTATAGAGGTTTCTAAAGGAAAGGATATGATGGGAGTAAAATGGGTTTATAAAATAAATTTTAACGCTAATGGGAAAGTTGAGAAACATAAGGCAAGACTAGTGGCTAAGGGCTTCACACAACCGCCCAATATAGATTATAATGAAACATTTGCACTTGTAGCAAGATTAGACAGTGTTAGAATGTGTTATCTATTGTAGATCAAAATAATTGGATGGTTTATCAAATTGGCATGAAATCAAAATTATTGAATGACATTTTAGAACAAGGAGTTTACATAAAACAACCACCTAGTTATGAAGTTATGTGAGAAGATCACAAGGTCTACAAGATGATAAAGGTTTAATATGGATTGAAGCAAACTCCTAGAGCTTAGTATAGTAGGATAGACACTTATTTTATGGATAATGGGTTTGGTAAGTATGGTAATGAACCAATTTTGTATGTCAAAATAAACGCTGAAGGACAAATTTTGATAGCATGATTGTATGTGGATGACTTTATTTTTACTAGAAAATTGTCAATTGAATCATTTAAAGAAGGCATGAAAATTGAATTTGATATGACTAATTTGGAAATGATGAGATACTTTCTTGGCATAGAGGTCAATCAATCTGATAAAGGAATTTTCAAATGCCAAAAACAATATGATAATGATTTTTTAAAGAGGATCAAGATGTTGAATATTAATTCAGCTCCTACACTGATTGCATTGGGTTGAAAAGTTATTAGGAAAAACACAAGTTCAAGTGTTGATGCAGCTTTTCTTAAAAGATTAGTGGGCAGCCTTATATATGTAACTGCAACAAGATCAAACGTTGTGTATGGGGTTAGTCTTATCTCAAGATTCATAGACAATCCAAAGTAATCTCACTGGAAATCTAGAAAAAGAATTCTGGGATACATAGTTGGTACAAAGAATTTTGGTATAAAGTATACGCGTTCAAATGACTTCAAATTGATTGGTTATATGGATAGCAATTGGGGAGGTAGCATGGATGATAGGGAAAGCACTTTATGGTATAGTTTTCATCTTGGATCAGATGCTAGCTCTTGGGAATGGAAGAAATAACCAATTATGATATTTTCATCAGCCAAAGTAGAATACATTGCAGCCACATCAACACCTTACCAGGCAGTGTGGATGAGAATAGTTAATTTAGATTTGATGCATACTTAATAACAAGCTACAAAGATATATTGTGATAATAACTCAGCTATAGCATTGTCCAAAAACCATGTGTTTCATAAACACAACAAGCATATTTATTCTTGTTATCATTTTATTCATGAATTGGTGAACAATGGTGATATATATATATATATATATATATATATATATATATATATATATAAAAGAATAAGAGATGCTCAAACACTTTCTCTACAAGCGGCTTTGTGAAGATTCTGATAGTTGTTATTTGGACATGCAAATATATTTATATATTTGCATGTCCAAATAACAACTATCAGAATCTTCACAAAGCCGCTTGTAGAGAAAGTGTTTGAGCATCTCTGAGAAAGCATAGGCATAATTGATATACATGGCTGTAAAGATTATTAAGGAGTGTTAGGTAGATGTGGACGTCCAGCTCAGCAAATGATTAATCTCCCCTGCCATGTCAAATAAATTTAAAGTCTTTTGCCGCGAATCGTTTCCAAACTCCATCTAACACATTTAATGTCTTTTTCTCTCATTTTAGTTGCGTCTAGAACCTTCTAGGTACCAAAATGTTCTGTTTTGTAAAGAATCATAAATATAAATATATATATATATAAACACAAAAAATATAGATGAATGTGAACAGCGAAGCTCTGCAAAGTTCTGTATGCAAGTTTTGTCTATGTCTATAATCCGACCAACAAGCTCTTTGAAATTTTTTATATATGTCTTATGCTCTGTGTTTACTTTTGAATAGAAAGTATGTTTATATTCTAGGTTATTTTTGGTTGCATTCTATAAGAGTAATAGCGGTTGTTTACATTGGAAGAAGATTCATATCAGTTCGTTTCCTGTAACAAACTGGTTCAAGTCTGAGTTTTTGTCTTGTTCAACTTTCATGTTCATACGAGTTATTGTACATTCGGGAAACAATATATTCTATAATTACCAATGTTAGTACTTAAGCATGATAAAGACAAAAAGATGAAAGAGTGGTTATTCGACATTAGCATAGCACTTATTCAAGATAGAACATTAATATTTTGGCAGCGAAAGATCATTGATTTTAACAATACTTAGAAAAGACAGTTGAAATTTATAAACACGAGAACAAGCTGAATGTAATGTAGATGTCGATTTATATTGAACATTGATGTCGAGTTATATTTGAAATACACATAAATAGAAATAATCGATCTTCTCAAAATAAAACCCTAAACAATGGATTGATCTCAATAAAAAACAAGATATTAAAATTTATTAATACCAAGGGCACTACTGTCCCTGGAAAATCAATAATCTCTGCCCTCCCAGTAAATCAACATTACCAATTACACTATAAATTCAGGGTTCGGTTTATATTTGCTTTTAATATACGCTTTTCAATATTAGCATCCGCCGTTCGCAATCACATTTACAGTCCATGATCAGATATTATATTACACTTCGCTCAATTTAAGATAGATTCGTTGAGGCATGAGCAGTCTCTACAATAGGCATAACATAGTTTAGCTTTTCGTTTTTTTTTTTAGTTTTTTTTTTTTTTAAATTTTAAATTATTACTCTCCCCGATAGAGCGGTCTTTAATTCCCTCCAAGCGTAGGAATTGGTTGCAGAAAGGCGCAGGAGGATAGAAAAATGCCACGGCAGGTCGCATATGGCAGTAAAGAAGAGGAATCAGACAGCTAGAAGTGTAATTATGTCAATAACAATGTGAACAGTCCGTGTAATTTCTCTCTCCTCTTCTGCGTCTCCTCTTCCATGACCTTCGCTTTGCTTAGTCGTGCGTCTTCTTCTCGACTCTCCTGCTGATCGTTTAAGTGCCTTATTCGGATTATCCTAATCTATGTCCTTTCTGGCATTTTAATTTCAATATCCTGCTGTTTCTTCCAGGATTGTTATACCACTATAGGTTTATTGGGTAAAAAGAGGAGAGAATGTAGACGAAAACGTATCATTTTTCCATCTGCAGATTTTGAACTAAAATAGCTGTTTAAGAATACATTATCGTCTTAGACAAGCTTAGACTAGTTTCTTGTGGAGAATCGTCCCCGATAATCAGATTGGTACCCGTCAACGGTCGTAGACAAAATTCATTTTGTATATATGCACTCATTTCAGAATGCAGAATGCTTGGTATTTTACAATGTAGTATGACTGCCCTGAGTAATTGACAGGTATTTTACAACGTAGTATAACTGCTCTATGTAAACGTAATTGCCACTTTTGACTTTCCTTTAGATGGAGTCTAAATTCCGACTGAGAATAATAAATTTTGTTCTTCTGCGGTACATATGAGAATGTGATGTGGCGAGAAAATTTCTATTCATGCTACATTATTTATGGAACACTATTCAGTAGCACTATGTAGATGACGTCGCATATGATGATGGAGGATGGTGATGAGCCTTCTTGATGATGTGGAGGCACTAGTTACCTTAGTGAGGTGTTAAGGACACTATGCTTGATGTTACTGTTTGCTATTATTTGGCACTATCCTTGATTGACACTATTCCTAACAGGGACTATTCATGATTGCCATCAAATCACTATGCTAGACTGCCTTGGTGGAATGGGGCACAATTTTCCATGGGAGAGTGGTCAAAACCAAGATCAATCAACATTTGGAGGTTTATGATGATGAGGGGACAAATTTCACTATTCTAAATTGAAATCTTCTATGTCTTTTGACTAGCAATGTGACAAGCATGTGAGGTTGTCACTTTCTCCTTGGTCCTTGGTCATTATTCCTCCTATTTGAAATTATGGCATGGATTTCTTGGTCTTCACTCCATCCTTTATTCATGATTCAACCCAAGTGGAAAATGTGGTGTAGCATTCTTGAACCTTGATCTTTTTTGGCATGTGAACCCATGTGGATTGTGGGACATATTGTTTTGTTGTCTCCCTTCCTTTATCCTTAATTTTATATATGCTTGTAATCTCCTTTGATTAAGGTAGGTGATTTTGGGTTAGGCTAGAGAGGGAAAGCCTTTGAAGGCTCCTTGACATGGAGTTTGTCAAGTTATGTATTTGGTTTGAAGCTTTGTTGAGAAAGCTTGTATTGGGATATGATTAATGAGAAACTATTATAATGTTTATTGAGATGTGCATGTATTGTCAGAGAAGATTAATATTGAATTTTACTGCATCTAAGAATGGATTTGTTTGAGAGAGATGTGGTAGGAGGCCACATCATTTGGTATCAGAGCAACTTCTAATTCTTTGGGTAGAGGATATGAGAGGAGAGGATATTGTTGATAGATTATTTTGTTTTGTATTTTGCTAGTTTTGAAGAAATAGAGAGGAAGATTAGAAGAATGCCTTTGCTATGCAAGCAAGAAGGTATATAAGGGATCATGCAATAGATAAATGAGATAGAGATGCATTTTTAATAAATGCATATTGAAAACACCATGAGGGTGAAGATTGCAAGCAAGAGGATGTGTGGATTACCAACTATGTGTTGGGAATATCACCAAGAGGAGAAAAAGGGAAGAGGAAAGAAGAAATTGCATGAATGGGAACACATGGTTTCCAAATTGATGGATGGATTTGTGCACCCAAAAAAGTAAAGATAGTGTAAGGGCAAAATTCTAGAGATGAGAGAAGACAAGAAGTTGGAGAATGAAGGAAAGCTGATTTATATTGCAACTGATGAACGAGACCCTTGTTTGAAGATGGGGAAGAAATTCTGGAATCCTATGAGTGGAAAGATTAGAGTGAAGAAGGTAACTAGGAGGAGTTTCATAAAAGAGAAGATTACATCCATGAGGAGTTTCACATAGAGGAAAAAAGCAACAATATAGAGTTGCATGTTTCTATGGTGGGAAGTTTGAATGAAGAGGTTCTGCTAGTGAATGCATAAGAGGATTTTTTGGTGGATATCCAACCATGTGTAGGAGCTGAAATTAAATTTATGGAGGATGAGGAAAGTATCATGGAAGTTATTTTTTATGGGCCATTTGTATCCCATTATAAAATTGAAAAGCATGAGGAGCATGTTCATATTGGAAAAGAGTTGAAAGTTTCCTTAGGACAAAATTTGGAAGTTATTAAAGTGAAAGTATGTGTACATGAGGAGATTGTAATGGATGGTGTTACAGCCATGAGAGAGAGCTGCAAGTGGTTATTGATAATGTTGAAGATAATCAAATAAAATGTTCGATGGTGGAAGAAGAAATCCAAGTGGCCTTTTGATTGAGGTGGAAGGACAATGGTAGGATTGAGCTCACATGGGAAAGTAAGATGTATGTTAAGACATCTTTGGTGGAGGAGGATGGTCTACAATGGTGGGAGTTGGCCCAAATATATATCCATTGATATATGTATATATTTTTGGAGAAGGATGGTTTCGTATGGGATGGTAGATCCCATAACGATGGTTTACAGTCTCGTAGGGATCATTTTGGAGCTAGTACATAGGTGATGGAATAGGAGAAGAAAGAAATGAAAATTCTCTCGATACACATGGTTTATGGAAGGGGATTATAAGGTCATTTATCCTCATGATGGAAAGTGTGATTCTACTACTCACCCCTTCTACGTGATCAATTAATTACATTAATTACCTCAGATATCTTATGCAAGAGCATCCAAGGGCTCAAAAAATATTGCATCACCTAAAAATAGAGTGGTGTGCTTTTTCATTTTTTGAAATAAGTGGCTTGAATAAAATCATGGTAACATCTATGGGATGAGTTTTTTTCAATAGGAGGATAATGATGTTGTAGTAAAATTACTATTCATGATACACTATTCATGAAACACTATTCATGGTCACTTTTCATGATGACATGGTAGATGATGATACAAGATGGTGATGATGATTCTTGGTGATATGGAGGCACTAGTCACCTTGGTTAGGTGTCAGGGACACTATTCTTGATGTTATTATTTGCTACTATTTTACACTATTCCTTATTGGCACTATTCTTGACTAGCTTTATTCATGATTGGCATCAAATCACTATGCTAGATTACCTTGATAGAATGTTGTGTATTTTACATGGGAGAGTGGTAAAAATGGAGATAAATCAGATTTTGGAGGTTTGTGATGATGAGGGTACAAAATTCACTATTATAAATTGAAATCTCCTTTCTCTTTTATCTAGCCATGTGACAAGCATGTGAGGTTGGCACTTTTTCCTTGGTCCTTGGTCATTATTTCTCCCATTTGGAATTTTAACATGGATTTGTTTTTCTTCACTCCATTTATTCATGATTAAACCCTAGTGGAGAATGTTATGTATTATTCTTTAACCTTACTCTTTTTTAGTATGTGAAACCATGTGGATTATGGGACATAGTGTTTTGTTGTCTCTATTCCTTTTAGCTTAATTTTATATATTACTGTAATATTATTTGGTTAAGGTAGGAGAATTTGGGATAGCATAGAGAGTGAAATAATTTAAAGGCCTTGATATCAGATTTGTCAAGTTATGTATTTGGTTTGAAGCTTTGTTGAGAAAGATTATATTGTGTGATTATTAATGAGAAATTATTTTAGTGTTTATTGAGATATTCATGTGTTGTGAGAGAAGATTAATGCTGAATTTTATTGCATATAAGAATGGATTTATCTAAGTGAGGGATCTCTCATGGGAGGCCACATTAGAGTGGGATTATATTGCCTGCACATTCATGTGCACACTTGCAAGGACTAATGAAAGATATGTAAGTCCATTTAGAGGTTACGACTCTATAATGTCATGGCATTGGAGTGTTGGTCACTTTTAAGTGATGATATAAAAGTATGTTTAGACATTGTGAACACTCTAAAATGTTGTGGAATTGGGGTGGTGGATGAATAAAGTGATGTTGAAGTCAAAAAAAAATCACTTGAGATATACATTGCTCAAGAGGAGGTTGATGAGCTTGGAAATTTATTCCTAAGATTCACACATCCTTATACTTGGAGCATGTGAAAGTTAAAAGAGACTATAGAGCCCAAAAATTTTAAAATTTTGGATATATTGGATACATTATTCAAAATTCATACCTTTTGATTACAATTTAACCTTTTTGAGGAAGTTGTAAAATTGGTGACAAAACGAAATGAGTGTGAAATATTACTATAAATAATTTTACAATTATTATTAAATTAGGTCATGTTAAATAAACTTTTTATTATATGTCCAAATAAATTATTTGGTTATAAATTTGACTTCAAGATGAGTATGGTATAATCTCATTGTGATTTATTGAACAAACATATCAACACATGTTAAAGGAAGAGGAAACATTATCACAAATAATAAGGTGAAACATGAGAAAATTAAATGTTTTTTACATGCATGATGATAAGGAGAAGCTATTAATTCTAAAAATAATGATATTAGGTTATACCTAAGCATATGAAATCCTACCAAAGGCATAAAATCCTATGGATGAGTAAAGTACATGAATTTATCTATACATGTTTCACATGTAGATAAATTATACATATAAGGTTTGATTGTCAACGTATGCAAAATGAAGGGAGTAGGAGGAATTATGTGAATATGCATATCAAGCAATTAAATATAAACAAAATTAAATTCATATCCATAAACAAAATAAAAATTATATATAGATTTCTATTTTCACACATCGATGCTTTTATGTATTCCTTTAGTGGAGTGGAATACGTCATGAAGATTGAATTAAAGAGTGGATATCACCAGATTGACATAAAACTAGGTGATGAGTGGAAGAAAACATTTTAAATTTTGAAAAGTATTATATGATTAGTTATTCATGGCACTCAAATTGAATAACATGTTGAATATACTCATAAGAGTGATGAAAAAAATTCAAAAACCATTTTTGGGTAAGATATGTAGTATAACTTGTTCAAACCTTAATTTTTAATAGATTAGAGGAAAAAACACTTAGTGTATTTCATATAAGATTTATTAAGGTTGTAATTTGTAATTTTTATAGTTAATTTTAATAAACTTGTTTTCATGAAGTATGAACTTGTAATGTTAGGGTTTGTGAAATCTCAATAAGTTTAAAGATGGATAAAAAAAAGGTGCAAGATATACTAGATTGGTTGTCACCTAGGAATGTATTTAAATCCCCATCCTTTCATGACATTACATTTTTTTAGAATAAATTCAGAAATAATTTTAATTGGACATGTATGAAAATCACTATTGTGATGAAACGAGATATACATTAATTAGTATGGAAATCAAAAGAGAAATATAGTTTCTAGAAATCGAAGGAAAAAATGATTAAATAGGTAGTGTTGGAATTGCCATATTTTAATAAGGTATTAAAATTAGATTACGATGTGAGTGGAATATAAACATGAGTAATGATTAGTAAATAAGTTAGACCTATAATTTAAGGTAAACATATAAATTAATTTGGTGAAAAATTAAAGGATTTAAAGAATAAATATTCACTCTATTATCATGAATTATATGCCATAATTCAAGACTTGAATAACATGAGGCACTATTTATTGCCTAAGGAATTTGGTTTGTACATATTCAATTAATCACAAAAATTAATAAATGGTCAAGGAAAATTAAACAATGTAATTACGATGTGTCTTAAATTTTTGTAGAGTTAATTTTTTTGTTGAAACACATGAATGACAAGTCAAACAATGTTACACATGCACTAAGTAGAAGAGTCATTTTATTAAATGAGATATAAGTGGAGGTCATATGATTTGATTATATAAAATACATGTAGGAAAAATATGAATATTCAAGGATACATGGAAAACATATGTATAACTAGTATGCACTAATAGAATATCATGATTATATTATTTCATGCATGGTAGATTGTTGTTCATAGGATTGTAGCTATGTGTTGCTAGATTTTTAATGCATGAGAATATGATTAAGGAGAAGCATATTAAAATATTACAAGATCATTTTGAGTTTGGAAAATCATGTGTGTAGTTTGATGAAAACTATTATTTGCCAAGATGGGTGTATATTTGTGAAATATGTACAAGAATGTAATATTTTTTAGTAGGAAAAGGGAAAAGGTCAGAACACAAGGTCATATCAATAATTTTATATTTCAAGGATATAATGGGAGGATATAAACAAGGATTTTGATTAAATAAGAACTATATAATATATATGACATAAACGATTCCATATTTATATTTGTAGATAGATTTTTGAAGATGGCACACTTTAGTACTTGTAATAAAACAATTGAGAAGATACACATTGCTAACTTGATTTCTAGGAAAGTTTTGAGATTACATGGATACGCCTATATCATAGTATCAGATAGAGATGTGAATTTTTAAGATGTTTATGGAGGATTTTATGGAAGATGTTGAATAACTTCAGGGTAATATTAAGTTCATAATATAATCCTCAGACATATGGATATATAGAGGTAGTCAACATAAGCATTGGTAAAATATTGCACCATTTTATTGATGGAATCCAAGAATATGGGACTCAATTATAGTATAAGTTAAGTATTTTTATAAAATTTCATTTAATAGAAGTACTAGAAAGGAATAATTTCATATTATTTATGGTTTAAGTCCAAGACAATTCAAAAAATTACACAACATCATAAAAGGACAATATAAAAGTAATGGATTAAAATATTTTGCATAATATATATGTTATTCACATTAACAACTACATAAATAAGTGGAAAATAGTATTTTGTAGTAAAAAAAACACAGATATAAAGAAAAGAGAAGGGGAATATAGTTTTGGATAATTAGTTGTAGCATGCTTGACAAAGGATTTTTTTTTTTGAAGTTAACTAATGAGAAGTTTAAATTGAAAAAGATTAGGCCATACATAATTTGTAATTTTTTTTTGATAAATGAATATAAGATAGAGTTACTTTAATTGATAGACATAACACATATTTTTTAATATGGAAGATATTTATGTATATCATGAAGAGGAGAAAAGTGAAGTCATAAACATCTATTCTAAATAATTTGATTAAAGAGTATAGATCCATAAGAAAGTGTGTGATGAAGAAGAAAGAGGCATTTATTATAGGTTAAAAATTACACACATAACCTAAAGTATAAATAATATATAATAAAATTTAAGATTGATGAATTGAGGATGTGACATAGATAAACACATCATAAATCTTAAAATAAAGGAATACTAATAGATGATCTCTTGAAAGGTGCTTTACGATAAGCTCATGTTTATCTTATTACCCAAGGTGTATGATGCAAGAAAATATAATTTCACATACAATCCCACATAAACCAAAATAGAATTATTATTATACTTTATGCTTAGTTTTATGTAAGTTATAATTTATATGCAAGTTAATTCATGTTCCTTTACGCATCCTTTATTTGCATACATTTTATGTTTATTATTTTATGCATCTTTGATGGTGTGAGTAATTTCATTTCTTGTTTATGGTTACCTTTGAATTTTTGTGCAAATATGTATTGAAGATCATTATTTCTTTTGTACTAATTTAGAACATATAAACATATTTCATTGATTATTTGAAATTATAGTGCACAAGATTATCACATCTTATGTAGGATGTTGGTGTGTAGTGATGTGGTGAGGATGTGAATTCAATGCAAATTATATATATATATATATATATATATATATATATATATATATATATATATATATATATATATATAAATGTATTAATATCATATTTTCATCTTTATAAATATACTAACAACCTATCTTTTTGGACTCATTGGTGCATCAATATACCAAACTGTACATGCTTAGGATCTCATAGGGAAATGTGTGGGTCTATTTCATATAAATTTTTGAGATATGTTTCCATGATATTATGTGATAGCTTCACTAGTATAAGTCTAACCTCCTCTTAGTGTCTTTATGTCTTCGTTTCCCACCTCCCTAGATATAGTTTTACTATCCACCTTATATTTTTTTGGATCATTCCTGCTAATACATCCTATTAAATTCATGTTTATTATTATACTCTATAGCCTATCTAATAAAATTGATTATTTCATATCTTCCAAATTATATTATCCAAATGATGTAGTCCTTGGCCACCTTACATTCAATTTGACTTTATCATCCTAGTTGATTATGACATATTAGAGTCTCAAGAGATTTTTATATTTTGAGATGTAGAAATATTGATTGTATTTATCATTACCAATAAAATTAAGACTCATATTATATGATTCTATTTATAATTATACTATTAAGTAGTAAAATGTGGAGCTAGAGGTTAAGTCTTGCATAAGGTCTTTGAAGCTCAATATGAGGAGTTGAATCAAAAAGATTATCCATAGTCTTTGGAGTCCCTCGCTAATTACATATAGGTATTAATTCTTTCCATTTGTGATCTTCACCTACAAAATCACTTGTAAAGTGATACTAGATCTAAATGGTATATTTAAGTGATAACAATCCATAAAAAATATATGTATCTCTATGCTTATTATCTTTAATTTATTTACTTAGTAGATAGATCTACTTTGCTTAATATTGTATTAGACATATTTTATTTTCCTTAATTTATCACTATACATAATAGTATGATATAGTTAAATGGTTATTATGCTTGTCATTCCACCTTAGATACAGATACCAATCATGGTTTGCTATTGATCCACTTATATATTTTTAGTTTAGTATTATTTCTATATTGGATCTTGCTTACCATTATTCATTAGTTATTTGGATGTATTTTCCTTATTATTTAATCAATACCCCTTTATTACCATTTCTATCTCATTAATTTATCTTGCGATATGGTTATTACCATAACCTACATATTAGGCATAGACTTTGCAACCCTATTGACATTAAAAGTGCATTATCCTTTGTTATATCTACGTCCTCCTTGAGTGTCATCGATAGTCTATCCATGTATACACAAGATCTATGTTATGATGTCTTGTTTGTATCATAATATAAAGAGAAAAAGAGGATTTTTATATTTTTAATCATAATATTACACATATTTTATTGTGAACTACACATGAATCATTTACCACCTCCATTTGGATTATATTTATGTTTGCATTTATTTTTCTGCCTATTTTCAATTTGTCTTAAATATCACGATACATTTTGGTGAAAAAAAATATTTTTTTCCATCATAACTATATACAGCAACCCATTATAATTAACTATGTACAAAACTATAATTGTTAAAATGATACAAATCCTTTTGACTTCAAATGTATTAACAAACCTCAATATTGTTCAATGTTTTCACAACATTATCAGCCAACACAATACATTTTTATATTTATGTAATTATAGTTCACATATACATGAAATTATGATATAATTTATTTTTAATAGTTTACTATCACCAAACGCATCAACCATGTTGATATACTCATCTCACCTAAATTTTTGTTACTACATATTCCTTTTCCATATATTGCATTTTTGTCTCCCGATTATAAGACCTCCTCATAGGATAATTTTAGTGTGTCTAAACCCATTCATATTTTACATAGGTTGTTATCTCTATCCTTCTATGTCCAAAATTGACGGAAACTCCTCATGATGTATTTGTTCTCAATCCCACCCTAGGGTCATTGATTGTGACATGGCTCAGAGATACCCAATTCCATAGTTAGAAGATTATAAAAAATATATCAAAACATCTTGACACTAGTACCTTTTTTCCCTCAAATATTAATGGGAGTCATAGTTCCATCAATCCCATTAAGTTATGATAGTTGTGCCAAAAAAAAATGGTTCCCCACTTAACATTAGTGTTAGTAATATTCATCATCATATCCTTGCTATCAGTAATCCTACAAATTAAAATTAAAATCATCCTATCAATAGATACCAAGTCCTTTCAAAAATGGTTAAATATGTGAATTATGAAATCTTTAAAAGACATCTGAATACTCCAAATTAAAAAAACCATTTTACAAAATTATAATAAATCTACTCAAGTTGTTAAAAATATATCAAATCCAAATTATGTCCCTCCTCCTCTTAGATATTATAATGGAAATCTAATTCCCAAAACACCAATCCACATTAATATACTTCAACATATTTAGAATAAATCTCTAACTCCTTTCATTATGGCTATGTATATTATAATTATTTATTTAGCCATCACATATGATGGCACAATGATCATGCCTTACATCTTAAAACCTTTGGTAATATTTATGATGAATGGATTGAAACTAAAAACTATGTATCTACAAATATTATAGATAAAACATCTTTGGTGATGTATTAGAATGCTACAATAAAAATCTAAATCATTCTATTTCATAATTATAATACTTATTGGCACTATTCTTGACTAGCTTTATTCATGATTGGCATCAAATCACTATGCTAGATTACCTTGATGGAATGTTGTGTATTTTAAATGGGAGAGTTGCAAAAATGGAGATAAATCAGCTTTTGGAGGTTTGTGATGATGAGGGTACAAAATTCACTATTATAAATTGAAATCTCCTTTCTCTTTTATCTAGCCATGTGACAAGCATGTGAGGTTGGCACTTTTTCCTTGGTCCTTGGTCATTATTTCTCCCATTTGGAATTTTAACATGGATTTGTTTTTCTTCACTCCATTTATTCATGATTAAATCCTAGTGGAGAATGTTATGTATTATTCTTTAACCTTACTCTTTTTTAGTATGTGAAACCATGTGGATTATGGGACATAGTGTTTTGTTGTCTCTATTCCTTTCAGCTTAATTTTATATATTACTGTAATATTATTTGGTTAAGGTAGGAGAATTTGAGATAGCATAGAGATTGAAATAATTTAAAGGCCTTGATATCAGACTTTTCAAGTTATGTATTTGGTTTGAAGCTTTGTTGAGAAAGATTATATTGTGTGATTATTAATGAGAAATTATTTTAGTGTTTATTGAGATATTCATGTGTTGTGAGAGAAGATTAATGCTGAATTTTATTGCATATAAGAATGGATTTATCTAAGTGAGGGATCTCTCATGGGAGGCCACATTAGAGTGGGATTATCTTGCCTGCACATTCATGTGTACACTTGCAAGGACTAATGAAAGATATGTAAGTCCATTTAGAGGTTACGACTCTATAATGTCATGGCATTGGAGTGTTGGTAACTTTTAAGTGATGATATAAAAGTATGTTTAGACATTGTGAACACTCTAAAATGTTGTGGAATTGGGGTGGTGGATGAATAAAGTGATGTTGAAGTCACAAAAAAATCACTTGAGATATACATTGCTCAAGAGGAGGTTGATGAGCTTGGAAATTTATTCTTAAGATTCACACATCCTTATACTTGGAGCATGTGAAAGTGAAAAGAGACTATAGAGCCAAAATTTTTTAAAATTTTGGATATATTGGATACATTATTCAAAATTCATACCTTTTGATTACAATTTAACCTTTTTGAGGAAGTTGTAAAATTGGTGACAAAACGAAATGAGTGTGAAATATTACAATAAATAATTTTACAATTATTATTAAATTAGGTCATGTTAAATAAACTTTTTATTATATGTCCAAATAAATTATTTGGTTCTAAATTTGACTTCAAGATGAGTGTGGTATAATCTCATTGTGATTTATTAAACAAACATATCAACACATGTTAAAGGAAGAGGAAACATTATCACAAATAATAAGGTGAAACATGAGAAAATTAAATGTTTTTTACATGCATGATGATAAGGAGAAGCTATTAATTATAAAAATAATGATATTAGGTTATACCTAAGCATATGAAATCCTACCAAAGGCATAAAATCCTATGGATGAGTAAAGTACATGAATTTATCTGTACATGTTTCACATGTAGATAAATTATACATATAAGGTTTGATTGTCAACATATGCAAAATGAAGGGAGTAGGAGGAATTATGTGAATATGCATATCAAGCAATTAAATAAAGATATTATTATATCTATCCATAACATAGATGAGATAGAAACATAATACTCACTGATGATGATGATGATGATGATGATGATGATGATAATGTTAAAACTAGATAGATAAGATAATAGTGTTATGCATATGAATAATAATTTAGAACCATTTCCATATCTACAAGTAAGTGATGTAAATTTATTGTTGATAGTGGTAGTGAAGATAGTATTGTTTCACATGATATGGTAGATTATATTGGTGTGAAGAAAATCATGTATCCAAATTCATATATTGTGTCTTGATCACTAAAGGAACATCCAATTCTAGTGATTGGGAATTGTATGTTAACTTTTTAGAATAATTCATATACGGATGTTGTTCTATGTGACATAGTTCAAATGTAATTTTTGTGTGTTCTAATTGGAAGACCTTGAAAATTATCTATAAGGGTGAAACATGATGACTTTAATAACACCTATATATCAGTGAAAGATGGATTGAAGCACACTTTGAACCATTTCAAGGATAAGAGTAAAGAAGTGGACAAAGGGATATGAGTATTATTAATTTATGTAAATTGTAGACAAGATAAAAGTGAAGGAGTGTGAATGTTATGAATTATTATCAAATTATGCACAACTTTTTGGCACCAAAAAAATAGAAGAAATAATTTTGTGTAAGGAAAAGTAAATATTGAGTGAATTTTTAGATATTTTTATGAATCAACTACTAGATGGATTTCCACCCATGATAAGTTAATATGATCAAATATATTTTATTCTAATTTAAATTTTACCCCAAAAAAATTCATATAGGTTGACACCTAATGAGAATCTAGAGGTCTAAAGACAAGTTCAAAAACTATTAGATAAAGGGTCTATAAGATAAAGGCTTAGAGCATGTACAGTTATTACTATGTTACCACATAATAAAAATTTATAATGAAGGGTGTGGATTAAATTCAGATCCATAAACAAAATAAAAATTATATATAGATTTCTATTTTCACACATTGATGCTTTTATGTATTCCTTTAGTGGAGTGGAATACGTCATGAAGATTGAATTAAAGAGTGGATATCACCAGATTGACATAAAACTAGGTGATGAGTGGAAGAAAACATTTTAAATTTTGAAAAGTATCATATGATTAGTTATTCATGGCACTCAAATTGAATAACATGTTGAATATACTCATAAGAGTGATGAAAAAAATTCAAAAACCATTTTTGGGTAAGATATGTAGTATAACTTGTTCAAACCTTAATTTTTAATAGATTAGAGGAAAAAACACTTAGTGTATTTCATATAAGATTTATTAAGGTTGTAATTTGTAATTTTTATAGTTAATTTTAATAAACTTGTTTTCATGAAGTATGAACTTGTAATGTTAGGGTTTGTGAAATCTCAATAAGTTTAAAGATGGATTAAAAAAAGGTGTAAGATATACTATATTGGTTGTCACCTAGGAATGTATTTAAATCCCCATCCTTTCATGACATTACATTTTTTTAGAATAAATTTAGAAATAATTTTAATTGGACATGTATGACAATCACTATTGTGATGAAACAAGATATACATTAATTAGTATGGAAATCAAAAGACAAATATAGTTTCTAGAAATAGAAGGAAAAAATGATTAAATAGGTAGTGTTGGAATTGCCATATTTTAGTAAGGTATTAAAATTAGATTACGATGTGAGTGGAATATAAACATGAGTAATGATTAGTAAATAAGTTAGACCTATAATTTAAGGTAAACATATAACTTAATTTGGTGAAAAATTAAAGGATTTAAAGAATAAATATTCACTCTATGATCATGAATTATATGCCATAGTTCAAGACTTGAATAACATGAGGCATTATTTATTGCCTAAGTAATTTGGTTTGTACATAGTCAATTAATCACAAAAATTAATAAATGGTCAAGGAAAATTAAACAATGTAATTACGATGTGTCTTAAATTTTTGTAGAGTTAATTTTTTTGTTGAAACACATGAATGACAAGTCAAACAATGTTACACATGCACTAAGTAGAAGAGTCATTTTATTAAATGAGATATAAGTGGAGGTCATATGATTTGATTATATAAAATACATGTAGGAAAAATATGAATATTCAAGGATACATGGAAAACATATGTATAACTAGTATGCACTAATAGAATATCATGATTATATTATTTCATGCATGGTGGATTGTTGTTCATAGGATTGTAGCTATGTGTTGCTAGATGTTTAATGCATGAGAATATGATTAAGGAGAAGCATATTAAAATATTACAAGATCATTTTGAGTTTGGAAAATCATGTGTGTAGTTTGATGAAAACTATTATTTGCCAAGATGGGTGTATATTTGTGAAAATATGTACAAGAATGTAATATTTTTTAGTAGGAAAAGGGAAAACGTCAGAACACAAGGTCATATCAATAATTTTATATTCCAAGGATATAATGGGAGGATATAAACAAGGATTTTGATTAAATAAGAACTATATAATATATATGACATAAATGATTCCATATTTATATTTGGAGATAGATTTTTGAAGATGGCACACTTTAGTACTTGTAATAAAACAATTGAGAAGATACACATTGCTAACTTGATTTCTAGGAAAGTTTTGAGATTACATGGATACGCCTATATCATAGTATCAGATAGAGATGTGAATTTTTAAGATGTTTATGGAGGATTTAATGGAAGATGTTGAATAACTTCAGAATAATATTAAGTTCATAATATAAGCCTCAGACATATGGATATATAGAGGTAGTCAACATAAGCATTGGTAAAATATTGCACCATTTTATTGATGGAATCCAAGAATATGGGACTCAATTATAGTATAAGTTAAGTATTTTTATAAAATTTCATTTAATAGAAGTACTAGAAAGGAATAATTTCATATTATTTATGGTTCAAGTCCAAGACAATTCAAAAAATTATACAACATCATAAAAGGACAATATAAAAGTAATGGATTAAAATATTTTGCATAATATATATGTTATTTACATTAACAACTACATAAATAAGTGGAAAATAGTATTTTGTAGTAAAAAAAACACAGACATAAAGAAAAGAGAAGGGGAATATAGTTTTGGATAATTAGTTGTAGCATGCTTGACAAAGGATTTTTTTTTTTGAAGTTAACTAATGAGAAGTTTAAATTGAAAAAGATTAGGCCATACATAATTTGTAATTTTTTTTTGATAAATGCATATAAGATAGAGTTCCTTTAAGTTATAGACATAACACATATTTTTTAATATTGAAGATATTTATGTATATCATGAAGAGGAGAAAAGTGAAATCATAAACATCTATTCTAAATAATTTGATTAAAGAGTATAGATCCATAAGAAAGTGTGTGATGAAGAAGAAAGAGGCATTTATTATAGGTTAAAAAGTACACACATAACCTAAAGTATAAATAATATATAATAAAATTTAAGATTGATGAATTGAGGACGTGACATAGATAAACACATCATAAATCTTAAAATAAAGGAATACTAATAGATGATCTCTTGAAAGGTGCTTTAAGATAAGCTCATGTTTATCTTATTACCCAAGGTGTATGATGCAAGAAAATATAATTTAACATACAATCCTACATAAACCAAAATAGACTTATTATTATACTTTATGCTTAGTTTTATGCAAGTTATAATTTATATGCAAGTTAATTTATGTTCCTTTATGCATCCTTTGTTTTCATACATTTTATGTTTATTATTTTATGCATCTTTGATGGTGTGAGTAATTTCATTTCTTGTTTATGGTTACCTTTGAATTTTTGTGCAAATATGTATTGAAGATCATTATTTCTTTTGTACTAATTTAGAACATATAAACATATTTCATTGATTATTTGAAATTATAGTGCACAAGATTATCACATCTTATGTAGGATGTTGGTGTGTAGTGATGTGGTGAGGATGTGAATTCAATGCAAATTATATATATATATATATATATATATATATATATATATATATATATATATATATGTATTAATATTATATTTTCATCTTTATAAATATACTAACAACCTATCTTTTTGGACTAATTGGTGCATCAATATACCAAACTGTACATGCTTAGGATCTCATAGGGAAATGTGTGGGTTTATTTCATATAAATTTTTGAGATATGTTTCCATGATATTATGTGATAGCTTTACTAGTATAAGTCTAACCTCCTCTTAGTGTCTTTATGTCTTTGTTTCCCACCTCCCTAGATATAGTTTTACTATCCACCTTATATTTTTTTGGATCATTCCTGCTAATACATCCTATTAAATTCATGTTTATTATTATACTCTATAGCCTATCTAATAAAATTGATTATTTCATATCTTCCAAATTATATTATCCTAAATGATGTAGTCCTTGGCCACCTTACATTCCATTTGACTTTATCATCCTAGTTGATTATGACATATTAGAGTCTCAAGAGATTTTTATATTTTGAGATGTATAAATGTTGATTTTATTTATCATTACCAATAAAATTAACACTCATATTATATGATTCTATTTATAATTATACTATTAAGTAGTAAAATGAGGAGCTAGAGGTTAAGTGTTGCATAAGGTCTTTGAAGCTCAATATGAGGAGTTGAATCAAAAAGATTATCCATAGTCTTTGGAGTCCCTCACTAATGACATATAGGTATTAATTCTTTCCATTTGTGATCTTCACCTACAAAATCACTTGTAAAGTGATACTAGATCTAAATGGTGTATTTAAGTGATAACAATCCATAAAAAATATATGTATCTCTGTGCTTATTATCTTTAGTTTATTTACTTAGTAGATAGATCTAATTTGCTTAATATTGTAGTAGACGTATTTTATTTTCCTTAATTTATCACTATACATAATATTATGATATAGTTAAATGGTTATTATGCTTGTCATTCCACCTTAGATACAGATACCAATCATGGTTTGCTATTGATCCACTTATATATTTTTAGTTTAGTATTATTTCTATATTGGATCTTGCTTACCATTATTAATTAGTTATTTTGATGTATTTTCCTTATTATTTAATCAATACCCCTTTATTACCATTTCTATCTCATTAATTTATCTTGCAATATGGTTATTACCATAACCTACATATTAGGCATAGACTTTGCAACCCTATTGACATTAAAAGTGGATTATCCTTTGTTATATCTACGTCCTCCTTGAGTGTCATCGATAGTCTATCCATGTATACACAAGATCTATGTTATGATGTCTTGTTTGTATCATAATATAAAGAGAAAAAGAGGATTTTTATATTTTTAATCCTAATATTACACATATTTTATTGTGAACTACACATGAATCATTTACCACCTCCAGTTGGATTATATTTATGTTTGCATTTATTTTTTTGCCTATTTTCAATTTGTCTTAAATATCATGATACATTTTGGTGAAAAAAAATATTTTTTTCCATCATAACTATATACAGCAACCCATTATAATTACCTATGTCCAAAACTATAATTGTTAAAATGATACAAATCCTTTTGACTTCAAATGTATTAATAAACCCCAATATTGTTCAATGTTTTCACAACATTATCAGCCAACACAATACATTTTTATATTTATGTAATTATATTTCACATATACATGAAATTATGATATAATTTATTTTTACTAGTTTAGTATCACCAAACGCATCAACCATGTTGATATACTCATCGCACCTAAATTTTTGCTACTACATATTCCTTTTCCATATATTACATTTTTGTCTCCCGATAATAAGGCCTCCTCATAGGATAATTTTAGTGAGTCTAAACCCATTCATATTTTACATAGGTTGTTATCTCTATCCTTCTATGTCCAAAATTGATGGAAACTCCTCATGATGTATTTGTTCTCAATCCCACCCTAGGGTCATTGATTGTGACATGGCTCAGAGATACCCAATTCCATAGTTAGAAGATTATAAAAATATATCAAAACATCTTGACACTAGTACCGTTTTTTCCCTCAAATATTAATGGGAGTCACAGTTCCATTAGTCCCATTAAGTTATGATAGTTGTGCCAAAAAAAAATGGTTCCCCACTTAACATTAGTGTTAGTAATATTCCTCATCATATCCTTGCTATCAGTAATCCTACAAATTAAAATTAAAATCATCCTATCAATAGATACCAAGTCATTTAAAAAATGGTTAAATATGTGGATTATGAAATCTTTAAAAGACATCTGAATACTCCAAATTAAAAAAACCATTTTATAAAAGTATAATCAATCTACTCAAGTTGTTAAAAATATACCAAATCCAAATTATGTCCCTCCTCCTCTTAAAGATTATAATGGAAATCTAATTACCAAAACACCAATCCACATTAATGTACTTCAACATATTTAGAATAAATCTCTAACTCCTTTCATTATGGCTATGTATATTATAATTATTTATTTAGCCATCACATATGATGGCACAATGATCATGCCTTACATCTTAAAACCTTTGGTAATATTTATGATGAATGGATTGAAACCAAGAACTATGTATCTACAAATATTATAGATAAAACATCTTTGGTGATGTATTAGAATGCTACAATAAAAATCTAAATCATTCTGTTTCATAATTATAATACTTATTCAATGCCACAGTTAACAAATTCCACTATAATTATTTTATTGATAATATCCTTATTAAAATGATCAATGCTAAGAAATTATGTGATGCGTTTTCCTATTATTTCATCAAGGGATGAAAATATTTGGTGCATAGATAAGACCATAACATGAGTGATGAAAATATCTTCATATGTCAAGTTACCACTCTTAAGGCCCCTCTTCAGTACAAAGTTAAGATCTTCCCTCAAAATTTAGAAGATGCTTTAAATCAATCAAAAAGATAATATTTACTTATGAGCCAATTTGAACCATCTCCAAATTTTTATAAGGAATGAATTAAATCTTTAACTAATGCAAACAATTCTAATACATTTCAAAATAGGTCTTCATAACCATCTAAAGCAAGAGCCTTTGATAAAAATAATTAAAACCATACCATTTCTCCATTGAGTTTTCAAGAACTTAGGAAGGTAATATTGCCATTTATACCTTTTGTTTATTCTTATTCAACACTAAAATGGCATAATAAAAAAAAAAAATTGGTTCTATGATGAGATTGGTCATTCAAATGAGACATATCATTGAGTCAAGAAACTTTAGTTTGATTATTTATTAAGGAAAAACCTCAACCAAAAGATTTTCTCTGAAGAATGAGCTATACATAATATAAAAAGGCCTATCAAAATTAATCCAACCAATCCACTACTTCTAAACAATCTCATTAAGCTAATCCATCTAATCCTCAATAATAAAGCTAGTATGCCTATCTTAGATAAATCTATGTAAAACACACTGAGATATATCATTTTAGAGACTATATTGGATTTGTAATATAAATGCAATAGACACATAAAAATTGTTATCTCTTGACATATTTTAATTATATTTATCTAAGATAAATATACACATTATATAATATATAATTATCATAATTATATAATTCATTTATAATAATATAACTATCTAATTTTAGATATAATAATATTATATAAATTTATAACTCAAAAAAGTTAAAATTTCTTGAAATGGATTAATAACCAAAAAAAATTTGGATGAAATTAAATCTTATTATGTCATACACACTTTTTTTATGTGATTGAACATTATGTATAATTTCTATATATTTAACATATAAATATTATTAAAAAACCAGAGCCATGTAGCGGCTAGTACCTACTTTAATAGGAAAAAGTATTAACTAGTATTTATAGCATCAGAAGATTTATAGAAGCATATGATTGAGGGTATTGTGAATAAAATGATATAAAGGTTTTTATAATTTTTTGTTTAATTAAATTTATAGCAACTAGTAACTGTAGTAGGGAAAGAATGAAGTAACAAATATACAAAGCCATTAAATGACCCCTATTATATTTTAAATAGTAATAAATGTGGCACATTGAAGACTACATTAAAATTTAGGAAAATAGAATAATATTAACAATATTTAATTCAAAATTGAGGAAAGTGGAACTATTTATATAATATTATATACAAATTGATATTTAGTGATTAATAAAAAGATATGGAGAACATCTTCAAACATGAAATGAAATGAAACATCGGTAATAATAGAAAACTATTGAATTAAATATAAAAGAGAGAAAATCAAGTTTTACTATCATATAAAGGTACTCAAGACAGAAAAGAAAATGTTCCAACAATAATTTGCTAAAATTTCCTACTATTCAACATGATATCATATAATACAGATTGAGGCTTGAAAGTAAACAACCGGTTCTTCAAGTTGAATGGTGTTGGAGTCCCATAAATTTATGGATTTCAATTGAATACACATTAAAATGTTAAGCATATATAATTGATTTGACATACTCAACCAAAATGCACCAGTTGTTTGAGCTTTACCAAATGGAATCTACAATATTTATGGAGAATAAATCTTTCCATTGCACATAGAATAATATGCAATGGGCCATCACTCTACAATGGATCATTTGAATGTTAATTCCATCTCTTACATGTTGAGCATGAGCCATAGGCATGGCTATTTTCATGTATGGTCAACCCTGTGACCTCATAATTAACACCTTGCTTTGGAATATGTCCTTTTATTTTCATGGTTTGAGAATATTTCTCTATATTTTTTGCCAAAAAACTTCCAAAATGA
>JARHVA010005023.1:637500-657500 GCA_037957365.1 Torreya grandis
GGGTCTAAAATTAAAATTTAATGATTTTTTTAAGAGTTTTCTATTTTGAAAAATTATATATTTTTAGAACTAGACATCAACATAAGTTTAATTTCATTCCATACGTTAATTACAATGTCTATAGTAACTAAGGAGATTTTTAGAGCTATGTATGCTTGAATGCAAAACTTAATATAGATAGCCATTATTAAAAATATATGTTTTTTTAGATTTTTTTTTTTCAATTTTTTCATATCAACTCTAAATTCTAAGTTGAGGATTTTTTAAGCATGGTTTAGGTTTGTAATTATTTCAGATCATTCAATATGAACCAATTCTGAGTTTTGTTTCAGGAACTTGGCCTATAGGTAATTTATTTGTCTTGATAGTTTTTGGGTTCATTATAGAATGCCTCTAAATGTAATTGTTGATTGAACATCATCTATAATTTCTATTTATTTAACATATAAATCTTATGTAAGAAAATTAAATAGATCAATTTTTAAAAATAATATACACATTCATATTTTATTGATGTGCATTACATTATAATATAATTTTAATATATAAATATATTAAGCTATGTTAACATTAATCACTAATATAAAAATATATTTTTTTTAAAGTATTTTTTTGTGACATTAAAATTAACAAAATAATGTAAAAACATATATTTAATTAAGATAAATTTGAATATTCATATAGAGTGGGAATTTCTTACATACATAGATTAAAAAAATGAAAATAACAAATAAAAAATTAAAAAATTGATAAATAAATCAAGATCAAAAATCCATTTTTTTATTTTAACAAATAAAATGATTTGAGTGGCAAACAAAATTTATTAAAACATTCTATTTTCTTTCTCTCACACAAAAGTAATGAAGTAAAAAAATAGGAGTACATCGCAAAAATAAGAACAGTAATGGGGTTGTTTGAAAAGCTATCAAAGATATACTAAAAGAGATTTTCATTTATTTTATGTGTGTGCATGCACACGCGCATGTGTGTGTGTGTGTGTGTGTGTGTGTGTGTGTGTGTGTGAGAGAGAGAGAGAGAGAGAGAGAGAGAGAGAGAGAGAGAGAGAGAGAGAGAGAGAGAGAGAGAGAGAGAGAGAGAGAGAGAGAGAGAGAGAGAGAGAGAGAGAGAGAGAGAGAGAGAGAGAGAGATTTATATTATTTGTATATACATTTATAACTTTTATATATTTTTACAAATATTGTGTCAGTTCACTTTTATTTCATACTAATATTTTAATTTATATTTAAAAGAACTTTTTAAAAGTTGTCAGTCATTTTCTTTAACATGGTCATGACGTCGGGCTCTTCTTCACTCCCCTCTCTCATTGTAGAATGTTTTCATCTATTTTTTTATTGATTGAACATCATTGGTAATATCTATTTATTTAACATATAAATCATATTTAAGAAAAAAGTTTAATTTTATAATATAATATACAAATTCATATTTTATTGATGTGCATTACATTATAATATAATTTTAATATATAAATAAAATTTGGATGAAATTAAATCTTGTTATGTCAATACTCTTTTCTTTATTTGCTTTTTTTAGTTGATTCGACATCATCTATAATTTATTTTATTTAACATATAAATCTTGTTAAAAAAATAGGTAATTTTATATATATATATATATATATATATATATATATATATATATTTGGATTGCATTATAATATAATTTTAATATATAAATATATTAAGCTACATTAACATTAATCACCAATATAAAAAGAAATGGGTTCTTTTAAAATTTATTTTTAGTGACATTAAAATTAGATTAAAATTAATACGTTATTTAAAAACATATATTTAATTAAGAGAAATTCAAATATTCATATAAGTGGGAATTGCTTACTCAAAAAACTATTTTTTTCTTTTAATAAATAAAATTATTTGCGTGGCAAATAAAAGTTATTAAAACATTATTTTTTCTTCCTCTCACACAAAAATAATGAAGTGAAAAATGAAGAGCATATCACAAAGAACACAACAAGTATGGGGTTGTTTGAAAAGCTATCAAAGAAATACTAAAGAATATTTTTATTTATTTTTTGTATATATATTTATGACTTCTATATTATTTGTATATATATTTATAACTTTTATATATTTTTTCAAATATTGTGTTGGTTTATTTTTTATTTCATATTAATGTTTTTATTTAGATTTAAAATAATATTTAAAAAGTTATTAGTCATTTTTGTTAACATGGTCATGACATTGGACTCTTCTCCATCCCCCTCTCTCATTCCAAAATGTCTCTCGAAGTAATTATTGTGTGTGTGTGTGTGTGTGTTTTGATTAAACATCATCTATAATTTTTTGTATTTAACATATAATTCTTTATTACAAAATAACAAATAGATCAATTTTTTAAAATAATATAGAAATTCATATTTTATTGATGTGCATTATGTTATAATATAACTATAATATATAAATATATTAAGCTATGTTAACATTAATCACAAGTATAAAAAGAAATATGTTTTTAATTTTTTTTTTTGTGACATTAAAATTAGATTAAAATTAACAAAATTATTTAAAAATGTATATTTTATTAAGATAAATTCAAATATTCTTATAGAGTGGGAATCACTTACATAGATTATTTAAAAAAATGAAAATAACAAATAACAAATAAATAAAAGTTTTAAATAAATCAAGATCAAAAACCTATTTTTTACTTCTAATAAATATTTTTTTAATTAAGGTTAAAGGGCAGGTTCTTTTTCACTAGAGACCCAATACCCTAGAAGAGAAATAAAAATTGAGGAAATACAACAGTAAGTGGTAGAGTGAAGGCTAAATAAATAACCAAAAATAATCTAAAAAGCAGCACTAAAATGGCCACAAACCAAAATATATATTAAAAACTACTACCATAAGAAAAATAAGTAAATTAGGCATTCCATAAGCAATGTTCTTTTTTGGATATATAATACATAGTAATGGGATTCAAACCTAATTTATTTTTGCCTTTCATTCTATTGTTGACTAGTGTCCATTCTCCTCCCTCCATAGGATTTGGCAGTTTAGGGATGGAGATTTCCAGAGATTCTTCCTGCTGAAGTGCTTACTCTAGTACCAAGATGCCTTGTCTTCCAACAAGACTCTTAGCATCTATATCTAATTTTATTTCTTCACTTTACTTTGGCATTTCTTCAAACACCACAACCCCCCCTTCTTGGCATGTTCCTCACATGTAAGATTCTTATTCATTTGATTTTCCTCCACTGCTTTCAAAGGGGGCTTTGAGTTTATTCCCTCCTTATCACTACCATGATCATTTGTTGCTAATACTGTATTATGTTTAATTTTAGTGTTTTTTCACCATGATATCTATTTCATGAATTTGATACTAGGATAATCATTAACTAGGTGCCCTGTATTGAAACATCTCCTACATTTAAAAGTGATCCCTTCATAGTCTATTGGTTACATCCATTCTCTCCCCCCCCCACACCCCCCCTTCTCAATTTTATTTGAGTAGGTAAATCTTTAGAAAAATCCATATAAACCAATATCTGGGCATAGGTTGTATGCCCCTTATCATTAGTCATTTTATGAGTAGCCCAAAATTTACCTAATGTATTTACAATGGTCTCAAATACTATTTCATTCCAAAATTGAAATGGAAGATTTGGAAGCCTGGCCCACATTGGTTTAATATTGAAAGTTTTAGTATGAGCATTGAAATTAGGTTGCTAGGCTTTAACCAACAAATTATGGTTATTCACATTCCAAACATCTTCTTTAAACATAGTCCCTTTATCAGCTATAGAATCAAATATTAAGTGAAAAAATACCTAGCAAAGGGATAGATCTGAATCTTACCTTCAACTAGCTCTTACTATTATGATAAAATCTAGTCTTTCAATGCTATCAATGTTGGTCATATTACTTCAAATTTAAAAATTAGTGCATGTGAACTTAACCATGCTTCCCTTTCAGCTATCACATCACTCTCTTATTTATCAGATAATAAGAATGGAATTTCCTTTGCTGGACTAATAAGAAGGCTTTTATATACTACCACAACTTTAGTATATGTTTTTCCCCCTAATTTAGACTGCATTTTAACCTCCCAAAGCATAAGATCCATTCTCACATGTTTCCATCCTCTTGAAGACCTTAGATTTGCTTCATCTCATACTAATTATGTCTTCTACACATTTTGTCAAGAGTGTTGACCAATCCATGCCTGTATGCTGCACTGAGAAACACCACCTACCATTCTCCCTCCACATCTATCTATAGCACCTAAGGTTTTCTAATCAAACCCCTCCCCTCCAATTCTTGATGCTTTAGTTTTTAACTTTGTCATTTTAGCTGCTCTAACCTCCTATGATGTCACCAGTGCTTGAAAACTACCATCATCAGTCAATCTATCACCATAGATTACATCTTTACCATAGATTGCTTTGTTATGATTAGGACTCTATTTTATTACAATTGTTTTTTAAAAAGTTCATCTTCTTATTTTGTCTTCCTATTCATTGTGACTAAATCCAAATTTTAATAAATAAAATTATTTGCATGGAAAACAAAATTTATTAAAACATTCTTTTCTCTTCCCCTCACACAAAAGTAATGACATAAAAAACTAAGAACACATTCTAAAAAGAAGAACAAGAGTGAGGTTGTTTGAACAACTATCAAAGAAATACTAAAAGTTATACATATATATATATATATATATATATATATATATATATATATATATATATATATATATATATATATATATATATATTCATTTCATTTTTTATTTCATATTAGTTTTTAAATTTATATTCAATAGAAATTTTAAAAAGTTATTGGTCATTTTTCCTAACATGGTCATGACATCAAGGCCTTCTCCACCCCCCTCTCTCATTAAAGATGCCTCTCAACGTAATTGTTATTTTTTATTTTTTGTGCTTGAACATCATCTTAATTTTTTGTTTGTTTAACATATAAATCTTATTTAAAAAAAGATCAATTTTAAAATTTATATTCTATTGATGTGCATTACATTATAATATAGATTTAATATATAAATATATTAAGCTATGTTAACATTATTCACTGATATAAAAAGAAATATATATTTTTTAAGGTTGTTTTTTGTGAAATTAAAATTAGATTAAAATTTATTTATTTTAAAAAAACATATATTTAACTAAAAGAAATTCAAATATTCATATAGAGTAGAAATTGATTACATTTAAAAACAAAAAAACAAAACAAAACAAACAAACAAACAAACAAACAAACAAACAAATAATAAAAAAATCAAAATCAAAAATCTTTTTTTAACTTTTAATACATAAAATTATTTGCATGACAAACAAAAGTCATCCAAACATTAATTTTTCTTCCACTCACAAAAAAATAATGAGGAGCACATCACAAAAATAACAAGAAGAGCTATCAAAGAAATACTATTAAAAAAAATATTATTGTTTGTGTATGTCTGTATATAACTTTTATATTGTTTCTATAAATATTTAGAATTTAATTATATATTTTCAAATATTGTATTAGTTATTTTTTTTTATATATTAATTTTTTTATTTATATTTAAAATAAATCAAAAAAAATTATCCTAACATGATCACAGTATCAGGGTCTTCTCCACCCATCGCCGACACCAATTCTCAATATTTGAACGTGGTCAAGGTTAACTACTATCGTATAAGCCAACTAAAAATCTCCCTTTACTAAGCCTAAACAACCTTCCTCTTATAAACCACCTTTTAATTATGCAACTATTATTTCTTCTCCCATTTTCTTTCCTAATGTCTACACCACAACTAGTTTCTCAACCTAGTTTTCCAGATGGCAATAAACAAGGAAAATCAGGCAGGTCTAATATGGCAATAAAGAAGAAGAATCAGGCAGAAGTGTAATTGTGACAATAACCCAGCCAACAGCCTATGCATTGCTTGCATAGAGGCGGACGATCATAGAAATTTGCAACGGCAGATCGATATGGCTATGAAGAAGAAGAATCAGGAAGCTAGAAGTGTAATTATGTCAGTCACAAAGCCAACAGCCCGTGTCACTAATTTGAATTTCCTCTTCTATGACCTTCGCCTTGCTTAGTGTGCGGCTTCTTCTCGACCCACCTGCTGATCGTTTAAGTTCCTTCTTCGGATTGTCTCAATTATGGTCCTTTTCTGTCATTTTAATTTCGATTTCCTCCTGTTTCTTACAGGATTGTTATATCACTATAGGTTTACTGTGTTAAAAGGAGACGGAATGTAGACGAAAGTTTATCATATTTCCATTTACAGATTTTGAAAGAAAATAGGTGTTTAGGAATAAATTATCATTTTAGTCTAGTTTAGGCTAGTTTCTTCTGGAGGACCGTACCCGATTATTATATCGGTGCCCTTCAACAGTTGTCGACTCGCCATTGACGATGGTGGTACACAAATTTTATTGTGTAAGTATGCACTCATATTAGAACGCTTTGTATTTTAAAATGTAGTATGGTTGCCCTACGTAATCGATAGGCATCAACTTTTGACTGTGGTCGTCACTAAACGTAGTTGCAATTTAATGTTTGCATCTCCACTTTCCTTTCGATGGAGTGTGAATTCCGACGCAAATCACAAATTTTGTTTTTGTGGGATACATAAGAGATTATCCTGCTTGCGCATTCATGTGTAGACTTGCGACGACTAATAAAAGTCATGCACCCCCGTCTAGAGCTTATGGAGACTCTACAACGTCGAGGGACGATGAAAACAATGTTGAAGTCCCAAAAGAAACACTTGAGATATACGTCGCACAAGAGGACGATGAAAAGGATAGATGAAAACAATGTTGAAGTCCTATAAGAAGCACTTGAGATATATGTCGCATGAGAAGGTTGATCAATGGGGATTGTTTTTTGTGTATTGTTCTAGAAATGACTAGTAAGTTGAAGTTGGACATTCATAGTTACTCTGAAGAACTTATTGATGGAATCAATATGCTAAACAAATATTTTTGAATATAAAAGTATAGAAGATCTCAATAAGGTCAAATTTGTTTGCTCAAAGTTGATGGGTCATGCATCTTTATGGTTGGAGCATGTGTAAGTGAAAAGAGTTTGCAAAGGTAAATAAAAGAATATAAGTTGGGATTGAATTGGTTGCAAATTTAAAAATTCACTCATGTTGATTACTAGTTTAGCTGTTTTAAGAAGTTGTAAAATTGGTGATAGAAGGCATTGAGAGTGAAATATTACACTAAATAATTTTATAGACTCACTATCAGAGTACATCATTTTAAATACAATGCTAAGCAAATCTCTAGATAAATAAATGGGTTGCAAAATTCAATTCAAGATGCGTACGGAATGATATGATTATGATTTATTGATAAAACTTATAAATGCATGTTAAAAGAAGAGGAAATGTTTTTGCAAACAATAAGGTGCAGCATGAGAGAAATGAAAGTTTTTGCATGTGTGATGATAAGGAAAATCTAGTAATTCTAATTATAATGATATTACAGCATACGTAAACATAAGAAATACTACCAAAGGTATAAAATCCTATGAGTGAGGTAGAGTGCATGAATTTATGGTTACATCTTTCAAATGTGGATGAATTGGATATAGAGGGTTTGATTGTCGATATGCAAACAATGAGGAGAGCAGGAGGAATGATGTGAATGTGCATACCAAGCAATTAGATGAAGATAGTATTGAATATATCCATAACAAAGATGAGATAGAAGCCTAAGAATGACTCAAGATGACGATGATGTTGTTAAAACTAGCTAAATAAGAGAATAGTCACATGCATATAATGAATAATTGAGAACCATTACCATATCTAGAGGTAAGTGATGTAATTTGATTGTTGATAGTGGTAGTATAGATAATATTATTTCCCATGATATCATAGAAAATCTTGTTATGAAGAAAATTATGCATCCAAATCCCTAAATAGTTTTTTGGTCACTAAAGGAACATTAGGATTTGGTAAATGGTCATTATATGCTCAGTTCATAGAATAATTTTAAAAAGGTTGTTGTTCTATGCGACATAATGCCAATGTGATTTTTTATATGTGTTACTTGGAAGGCCATGATAATTTTCTAGAATGGTGTAGCTTGGTGACTGCATGAACACTTATACATTCGTTGAAGACGGAGTAAAACACACTTTAAACCCTTTGAAGGATAAGAGTAAAGTAGTGGACAAAGGGCCACAAGTATTTTTATGGATAAACATATAAGAGGAAAGTGAAGGAGTGTGTATGTCAAGCATTAGTCTCAATGTTTGCACATTTTTTTGGCATGAGAATAGTAGAAGAAATAACTTTGTGCAAAGTAAATGAAATATTGAGTGAAGTTTTAGATAATTTTTTGAATGATATACTAGATAGATTTCCACTCATGATGAGTATATGTCATCGAATGGATTATATTCTATGTTCAATTTTACCAAACAAAAAGGCATATAGTTTGACACCTAATAAGAATTTAGATCTTGAAAGGCATGTTTAGGACTTGTTAGATAAAGGGTTGATAAGATAAACGCTCATCACATGCATAGTTCTAACAATGTTATCACCTAAGAAAATTTGATAATTGGGGATGTGCACTAATATTAGATCCATAAACAAAATATAAATAATGGATATAATTATGTATTCACAAATAGATGTTTTGATGGATTCCTTAGGTGGATCAAAATACTCCATGAAAATTGACTGGAAGAGTGAATATCACTGGATTGACATAAAGGAAGGTGATGAGTGGAAGACAATACTAAAAATTTAAAATCAATTGTATGAATGATTATTCGTGTGACTTAGATTGAGTAACACATTGAATATTTTCAAAATATTGATGAATAAAGTGCAAAAGCCATTTTTACGTAAATGTTTTGTAGTATAACTGAAGAAATATTAATTTTTAGTGGATTAGAGAAAAAAATAGCATGCATTTGATACAAGATTTGTTGAGGTTGAACTAGTAATGTTATGGTTTTTGATATCTCAAGAAGGTTGAAGATGGATGAAATAAAGGTTGGATCGCTACTTGATTGGTTGTCACCTAGGAATATATTTCAATCCTAAACCTTTCATGGCTTTTCATGTTTTTAGAATCACTTCATCAAGAATTTTAGTTGGATATAGAAGACAATAACTAAGGTGATGAAACAAGATATAAATTAATTAGTATGAAAAGCATAAGAAAATATAGTTTTTAGAAGTTGAAGAAGAAAGTGATTAAATATCTAGTGTTGGCATTTATATATTTTAGTAAGGTATTTTATGTATATTATGATGTGAGTGGCACTAAAACATTAATAATTATTAGTAGAGAAGGTAGACCTAAAACTTAATTCGGTGATAAATTGAAGGATTCAACAAATATATATTCATTATATGATCATGTGTTCTATGCCATAGTTAAAGAACTAAAAAGTTAAGTCATTGTTTATTTTCTAAGGATTTTGGGTTGTACATAGACCATTAAACATGATAATTAATAAATGGTCAAACAAAATTGAATGAACTAATTATGAAGATACTTGAAGTTTTGTAGAGTTAATATTTTTGTTGAAAAAAATGAATGATATGTCAAATAGTGTCACAAATTCACCAAGTAGAAGAGTGGAAGTGGAAGTCATATGATTTGATTATATAAAATACACATATGAAAAATAAGAATAATCAATGATACATGGAAAAATAAGTGTGAAACTAGTATGTGGTGATAGAAAACCATGGTTGGATTATTCATGTAAGAGGGATTGGTGTTCCTAGGAGTGTAGTTGTGTATTTCAAGAGGATCAATGCATGAGAATTTGATCAAGGTGAATCATATTGGAATATTAAAAAATCATTTTGATTTTTAAAACTTATATGCATAGTTATATGAAAATTATTATTTACCAAGATGGGTGTAGATGTGTAAAAATATGTACATGAATGTATACTTTTTGATTATAAAAAGGGAAAAAGTTATAATTCAAGGTCATATAAATAATTTTATATTATGAGAAGGCAATCAGGAGATATCAACAGTGATTTTACTTAAAGGTTACACATGAAATAAATAGGACATACATTATTCTATATTTGTAATTACAAAAAGAATTTTGAATATGTCACATATTATTACATGTAAGAGAATTAGTGATGAGACACACATTGTTTTTTTGTTTTCTAGGTAATTTGTGCGATTGCATGGATATCCACATTACATAATATTAGATAGAGATGTGAAGTATTTAGCATTTTTATGGAGGATTTTATTGAAGATGTTGAATACCTTGAAGATATTATTTAGTTCAAAATATCATCCTCAAATATATGTACATATAGAGGGAGTCAACATATGCCATGATAACCTATTGTGTTATTTTACTGAAGGAAATAGAGGGAGATAATTATAGTACAAGTTCATTATTTTAAAAAAAAATTAGTTAATAGAAATACTTGAAAGGCACCATTCCCTATTATTTATGGTTCAAGTCCAAGATGGTTCAAAAACTTATGTGGCATCATAAAGGATTAATGTAAGCATGGAAAAGAAAATAATTTTTCATAATATATACACAAATTACATTACTGCTCATTCATAAACAAGTGTAAAATAGTATTATGTATATAATAAACACATAGGCATGAAGAGAAAAAAAGTTGAATATGGAGTGGAATAATTAGTCATATCACACTTAAGAAAGTAAATATTTTCAAAGGTAACTACTGACAAGTTTAAATGGAAAAAGATAGGGCCATACGAAGTTTGTATTTCTTTTGATAAATACATATGAGATAGAGTTACTTGAAGTGATAGAGATATCGCATATTTTAAATGTGGTATATATTTATATATAACATAAAGGACATAAAAATTAAATAATAAACATATATTCTAAATAATTTGATTGGAGAGAAAAGGTGATTGAAAAAGTGTGCGAAGAAGAAGAAAGAGCCATTGATGAGTCCAATAAGTAGACATAACATACAAATTATAAATAATATATTGTAAACTATAAGGTTGATAAATTAAGGTTGGGACATGGATAAACACACCATAAGTTAAAAAATAAAGGAATAAAAATAGATGAGATCTTGAAAGGCACAATTGTATGAGCTCGTGTCTATTCTGATACCAATGTGGATGATGCAAGAGTATTTAATTTCTGTTAAAATCCTAAATTGACTATAATATATTTATTGCTTAACTTTATGCTTAGTTAAATTCAAGGACTATTTTATATACAAGTTTATTTAAGTTATTTTGTCCATCTTTTGTCTACATACATTTTATGTTTATTATTTTATGTAGCTTTGATTTCATAAATAATTTCAACTCTGGTTTATGGTTACCTTAAAAACATTGTGCAAATATGTATTAAAGGTTATTATTTTTTATAGTAATTTATAGCATATAAACATATAATTGATTATTTATAATTATAGTGAAAAATATTGTGACATCTCATTTATGATGTGACTTCAAAGGAACTTGTATTGTGTATTCATGTGATATTTCCATCTTTTTTTAACTTTGCTAACAATATATCTTGTGGGACTCATCAGTGCATCAATATACTTAACTATACATGATACAGAATACATAATGAAATTTGTGAGTTCAATCTATGTTACTTTGAGAGATATTTTAGAATGATATGCTATCATACATTTACTACTATCAATTTAACCGCCTGGTAGTCTCTTTATGTATTTATTTTCCATCATTTTATGTATAATTTAGTATCTATATTATATTGTATTATATAAGCCCTAACTATATAGTCTATTTCTTTCATGTTTATTCATATAATAGATAAGCTTAACCAATACAGTTATGATTTGTCTATATGTTTTAAATTATAATCATGAATGATAAAATCCTATGTTACTTGATATCCCATTCAACTCTATCTACCTAGATGATAATGACATCTTAGAGTCCAGGGTGAATTTTAGATTTTGTTTTGTATAAATAATGATCATATTTATTATTCCCAACAAACATAACACTCATATTATCTACTTGCACTTGTAATTATACCCTTACTTGGTAACATGAGGCTTTAGAGGTTAAATTCTTATTCTTATAAGTTAAGTATTAAAAAATGTCTTTGAATCTCAATAAGAGGAGTTGAAGTAAAGAAATCCTTCAAAGTCTATGAATTCCCCAAGTAATTACATATATATTATCATTCTTTCCATCTACAACATCTCTTGAAATGTGATAGTAGATCTAATGGGTTTATTAAAGCATTGGCAATCCAAACCAAATATATTTGTCTCTATCACTATTATATTTAGTTTATTTAGTTAGTAGATAGATCTACTTTGTTTATTTTTATGGTATATGTTTTTTATTTTCCTTCTCTATGTCCTCATTATACATAATAATATGGTATAGATGCATTGTTCTTAGGCTTATAATTACCACATTTGGTTGTATATACCAATCATGATTGACTATTGAACCAATTATATTTTATTAGTTTATTACTATTTCTATATTATATCTATATTACCCTTATTTGTTATTTTTTTTCATTTACTTTCCTTATTATTTCCTTGATACCACTTTGTTACCATTGCTATATCATTTATCTTTCTTGGGATATGGTTGTAATCTAACCTATAGATTAGACATAGGATTTAGACCCCTACACCCATTACATTGAATGTTGATTATCCACTAATAGATCTAAATCCTCCATAAGTATCATCAATATATTATCCAAGTATAAACAGGCTTTGTGTTAAGACCTATTATTTGTATCATAGTCTATATAAAGAAAGAGGATTATTACATTGATAATCCTAACATGTAAATATTTTATAGTGAAATTTAAACGAATCCTTTCCCACCATAGATTGGATTCAATTTATTTTTATTTCTTATTTCCACTTTGGATTTACTTTCATCATGTAAAATTTTGTTAAAACATTACATTTTTCCAACATAACTATATCAACCAACCTAATACATTCACTATTTAAAAAATTGTAATGGATTAAATTATATCACTCATTGTTTCCTTAACTATATTATCAAACCCAATAATATTATCTAGGTTCACAAATTTATCATCCAACATGATATAGTTTCATGTTTTTTCAATTATATTCCACCTATACATGAAAACCTGATAGATTGTTTTACTAGTTTAGTATTACAAAATGCATCATCCATGCCCATATGCTTATCCCAGCTAGATTTTATTACCAATTATTCCTTTTCTATCACTTATATTTGTGTCATTCCATTATAATTTCCCATCCTAAAATATTTTTATTGAGTCTAAACCCATTTGTATTTTACATGATTTTCTCTCCTAGTCATTATATATCCACCATTTTTAAAAACTCCTTACAATGTACTTTTACCTCAATATCAAACTAGGTCCATTAATTGGAACATGGTTTAGAGAAAATCAATTTCATAATTAGGAGATCCTAACTAATAAACAATCTTGACACTAATATAATTTTAACCTCAAACAAGATCTAGACTCCTAGTGTTATCAATCAAACTAATATGATAATTGTCGGAACAAAATATGGTTCTCCACTTAATGTCAATTTTGGTAATATTATCCTTCCTCTCATTAATCCTATAAATTATAATCAAAATTCTCCTATCAATAGTTACCAAGTCCTTTCACAAATAGTTAAATAAATGGTCCTTATACAAGCTTCAAAAAGTAGCCAAATAATTTAAATGTAAAATAACATTTTATAGGATAATCAAGCTCCTCATGTTGTTAAAATTTAACCAATTAAAAATTATGTCCCTCCTCTTATAGATTATAATGTAAATCTAATTCCCTAACCTATTCATAATAATATACTTCGACACCTTTAGAATGATTTTCTAACTCCCTTCATTATGGCTATGTATATTGGATGCATTTCTTAAACCATCACATATGATTAGATAATTACCATGCCTTATATTTTAAATATTTTGTTAATATTTATAATGAATGAATTTAGACTAAAACCTATGAATCTACTAAGATTATAAACAAAACATTGTTGAACATGTATTAGAATGCTATAATGAACTTCTATATCACTCCATTTCATAATTATAAAACTTATTTAATGTTACACAACAAATTACAACATAAATAACTTGTCGAGAACACCCTTATCAAATTCATTAATTCTAATTAATTTTGTATTGAGATTTCCCATTATTTCATCAAAGGATGAAAATATTTGGTGCATAAAGTAGACCATAACAAGAGATATGGCAATGTATTCAAAATTTTAGTTACCTCTCTTCAGGTCCCTCTTCAATTCAAATTTATGATATTCACCCCTCAAGCTTTATAAGACGACTTAAATTAAATAAAAACACAATTAAACTTTATGATCCAATTATAACCATCTCTAAATGCTCATATGGAATGTTTTCAAACATTATCTAATGCAACCAATTCTAATAAATATTAATATTGTACTCCATAGCTATATAAATTGGGAGCCTTTAATATAAATAATTAAAACCATGTCATCCATCCATTGAGTTTTCAATAACATGGGAACTTACTATATATGAGACATATTGTAGACTTGAGAAATTTTACTTTGACTATTTATTAGGGGAAACCTCAACCAAAAAATATATATCAAAAGAGTGAGCTATAAATAATATAAAAAGATCTACAAAAAGAAATACAACCAATATGTTATGTCTAATTGACCTCATCAATCCAATCCATCTAAACCTCAATACCCAAATTAAAAACCTATAAAAACCTAATATTTATAATCCAAATAGGAAACATTATAAGGAATTCACTTATAATATTGAAGATGACTATGATCAATACTATACTTATTCTCAAAATATGAGTGTGGACAAAGTTAAATACTATAATAATTTCAATAAAAAATATCTCATTACTAAGCCCAATAATCCTTCCTCTTATGAAAGACTTGTTAATTATACAACTATAACTTATTTTCCCAATTTGTTTCCAACTGATGTGTCTACTCCACAACTAGAGTCTCAATATAGTGTTCCAAATCAATCCTCCAAACCCTCCAATGTATCCTTATGGATCATACCAAAATTGATCATAATTGATGTTCCTAGATGTGCTTAACTCCATATAATAAAACATTAATTTAATGAAACTCATAACAACATTATTGTATCATCAATATTTTCTCATATAAAAATTACAACCCTCATACAAGATTCTTAATATAGAGAAATAAACTATCTTCTAAACCTTTCGATAGGAACTGTATCTATCTAGTGTAGGCCATTAAAACCATATTTCATCCTCCCCTTTTAAGGAAATATCCATATAGTTTATTCAGGATGACATTATCAATGATGAAGTATTATCTAGAACCAATCACCTACCTATAGTTATTATAACAATGATTAATGATGTTAAAATAAGGAAAGTATTGGTGGATAAAGTTTTAATAATTAATTCTACCTCACATTAGTTAATATAGAAACTATAATTTTTAATATAGGATATCAAAAAAACCTAACTTACATGTCATGGATTTTCCAAGACTAACCAAAAGACTCATGGTTGCATTTGGATCCAACTTACCATTGAATCTAAACTAGTATAAAATAAGTATGATCGTGGTTTTTTAATTATCCTATAATATCCTTCAAATTCATCCTTGGACTCATCACATGAGATTTATCCTTCTTATGATAGCCAATGCATAAATTTTAATCATGAATGTAGGAATTAGAAATGGTTATGATCCTAACCCATCTGATCTCAAACTACCTACCCTTAAGTAAAAATACCATGTTTTTAATATTATATTCATTAATAGTCCTCATTTACCTAATTTAAGTAATGTGCATCCCATTTATGTAACTCTTCTTGAATCTAATGATGATGAAACTAATAAAATTAAATCTATCTGTAACACCACTAGATCCTATCCTTACATAAAATAACATAGTATTCCATTTCCTCTACCATGTTTATGACCCTTCTCTTGCTTGAAGATGATAGCTAAAGACCACATTATTTCAATGATAATGAACATTCCTATACAAAAGATTATTTTGAATGCAATGACTTTGATGTCACCAAGATTTTCCAAGATTCCTTTTTACTTTCTCTAGGGGCCTTTATCCAAGTTGGTGTGTCTACTTAGGATAATTATAATGAGAAATCTTAATAACATACACACACATGTAATATTTCCCCATCTTATGATTATTATTATATATCTTCCCAGGACCTATCGAATAAATTTAAGGCATTAAATTATCACAAGTATCTTTCTAGAATCCATGCCTTTGATGGGGATGTTTAGTAGTCGAAATTTATCATAAATTATATTAAAGTGATTAAGAGGATGAGAAATATACCAAATACTATATCCTTCCTAGTAATCCAAATTTAGAGAATTATCATTGGGTTATTCAGTATATCTCTATTATTTTACATAAATCTTAGCAAAATGCACTTCTTAAATTACTAAATATATTGGGTATTCAAATATAATTTAAAACCATTTAATTATTTTAGACTATATTCGTTAAATCAATAATTTAGATCCATTTTATCCCTTATGATTATATCATTCATCTTGATGCATTTTGAAATTACCCATTTTCTCATGACCATATTTCCCACTATTTAGATAACACAAATTTAGTTTAGTTAGAGAGACAAAACATTCCATGCCTTAAAAGAAAGAATAAATTTGTAATGTCTTAGTAAAAAATTATTTCTATGTGGATGGAATCCTCAAAGGTTTTCATTCACATACTCATAAATGTTGTTATCCTTGTATAAAATTTAAGACTTTCATTCCCATACTAGTAAATGTTGAGTCAAATGTATCAAACCATATATTTTTGTGAATGCAAGATGTTGTTTCAATCATATGTTCCTATAAATTAATGTTGGTTTTTTATTCATTCACATCTTTAACATTAAAAATATTATTTGTCCTAATTATTTTTTATATGTTTTCAATTCACATTGTTGTGGTATTTATATCTATGACATATTTATATTTCCTTTCCTCCAACTTTTTTTGGCTTATAAAAGTACCCACTAAACTTTTCCACAAAAAAATGTTTGTTTCTATGGAAATGGGTTTGAATTTTGGATGGAAGACTGAGCATTTAGTGTTATACACATAAATGATTGTTTGGATGATAAATACTTTGACCCTGGGATGGAATATTCAACATAGACTTGTATGTGGATGGAAGCACTTAATGTTTTCATTCACATAGTAATAAATGTTATTCCTCTAATTTGAATTTAATATGGGTCATTAATATGAAATGAAGGGCCATTTATTAGTTTTTAGATGGAATCTCTGAAGGTTTTCATTCACATACTAGTAAATGTTGTTGTCTTTTTATAAATATTATGATTTACATTAACATAGAAGTAAATGTTACATAAATGATTGTTTGGATGAAAAATAATTTGACCCTGGGATGGAAGATTCAACATAGACTTGTATGTGGATGGAATCACTTAATGCTTTCATTCACATAGTAATAAATGTTATTCCTCCAATTTTAATTTAATATGGGTCATTAATATGAAATGAAGGGCCATTTATTAGTTTTTAGATGGAATCTCTGAAGGGTTTCATTCACATACTAGTAAATGTTGTTGTCTTTTTATAAATATTATGATTTACATTTACATAGAAGTAAATGTTGACTTAGATGTATCAAACCATGTATTTTATTAAATTCATGTTTTTGTGTTATTGATATGCTGACATGTTACTCATTCACATTTCAAACATTAGAAATATTATTTTCCATATCCATTGTTGATATATTTTCTATTCTATTGTAAATTAATTTATTCACGTGTTATTTTTTTCCATAAGTTTAATTTATGTAAAGGGTGCATGTCCATTGGGATACTATAATTTATAGAATTTTTTAAATATCTACATACATTGTGTTTCTTAACACTGTTTATGTTTGGAATATTATACTAATTTTACGTTTTCTTCATTTTGTTTCGTAACATTGTTTATTTTTAAAAAACATGCAATTATTTTATATTGATTACATTTTATTTCTTAACACATTTTAAATTTATGAAGTTTTTAATTCTCTTATAGTCATTTTTTACATTTAACAAACATTTTATGATGTTAAATTTATTATTGATTGTAATTTTTATCTATATTATTAATGTTTGTTTTCTATGGGTAAAGATGTCAGGATTTGAATTAAAGAGTAGATAAGAGCAATGAGGAAATCACTTTTAAGTGAAGGTTATTTAATTTTAACTAAGTTTATGATCCATTTCCATGTTGAATGGTAAATAAAAATTAAATTAAATTGCATTACATAATAAAAATTTATATATTTGATAATAATTTCTCTACATAATATAATTCATTACATTATACATCAAACTTAATCAAATTTATTACATTATATAATAATTTTACACCATCTAAGGTGTAAAATTTGAGCTATGTCATTCATTTTATATATTCATAGAGTGTGGAGTTGTAGCTTGTTCTGAAATGTCCATGTCATTAGTGGGATTCACTTGCATGTTAACATAATTAGGAAGATGGCTCCAACAAGGATAGTTATAAGTATATGAAGTAATTTTGGATAAAAATTTTATCATTTATTTCAATATGTTATGATGTTTGAGAAGACGGTTACATTTTCTTCTTAAATTCTTTTTCCTCTTTGATTATTTTTTGACATTCTCGAATTCCCTATCCCTTCTATCATGCTCTTTGTTTTCCTCTTTTTCTCATCACTGTTTTATCTTGTCATGCTCCTTATTTTTTCCTTTTGATTTAATTTTGAATCTTATATTTTTCCTTTCATTATGTATCAGCCAACCTAAGATATTTCCTCTCATCAACATGTTATTTATTCATTTCACTCAATAATTTAATCTCCTTCTTACAAGAAACCTATTAAATAAACATTTGCCTATAGTCATCTAATGTGATTATTTGAGATTAAATGCTTAGCCTAAGTGCATTTTTTATTTATTTCATAGCATCCCTTTTTTTTGGAAATTTCATAAATGTTAATCTTAAATTTATTTCTTCATTCATGTTTATTTGGCTATAATTTGGATATTGGACTATATTTTATACCATGCCCCATAAGAACCTAAATCAAATGTGTCATCTTTCACAATAATTTATCCACCAACTATTTAGTAATAAAAAATAAAAAATTAGATATAAGTCAATGGTCTTGAAATTTATGTTGACACATCTACTTCCATTAATTCACAATCAGCGTTGAGATTTTCTACTCCCTCCTTCAACCATTCTAGTTGGCATAATTGGGTAGCTAGACTTAAACCATATTGGCATATATTTCTTTGGAATGTGAATTTAATGCATATTTAATTATTTGTGCTTGTTTATTATGAGGAACTTGTCTTTCAATAAAAAAAATTAATTCTGCATGTTTTTTAGATGAAAACATCTTATGCATTTTCTACCTATCTACTATGGACAACATTTTTTTTGGCATTTGATCCATATTTTACATTCTATATTAAATGTATTTCTCATTTGACCCTTAAAACCTCATGATATTTTCACTAGCACTAACTTTATCCTCTTCACCATGTAATGATTCATTTGTATTCATGCCATTGACTATCATTTTAGGATTTAAGGGCCAAATACTTATCCTTATAATTACATATTTTATACTGTCAAGTATTTGTGCCCTTTTAACTGTTATGTTTCCAAAAGTGGCCAATTATTATCTCTTTATATATACACCATGATGCCTATACATACATGATTTCTTATCACTCTTGAAGTAGGACATAAATGGACCAAACACACTTACATATGATGGATGTCATTTATGGCTAGTATATGTTGAAATTGTAAACATGCCAATCCCTTAAAATATTACCTCTTAAATTTTTTTATTGTGAAACATGGATGTCATGCCCATAAAATATGAGAGGATCCCTATTTGTAGGTGAAAATCCTTGTGGTACTAATCTTGAGAAAATGGCTAATATATTAATAGTTA